>JAHYSP010003735.1:11994-32231 GCA_019455505.1 Pleochaeta shiraiana
TCTCTTCACTATATTCCATACTACTTATCGCAGACGGCAGTCCCCTTTCCATATACTGCTGTAACATTGAGTGTGAGTGTCCAATTAATCTAAATCAGGTAGTCATGATCTCTTGTCCTTGATAGTCGTAGACCCCATAAGGACGATAAACAAAAAAATAAGGCAAGGTAAATAAAACATGCAATCGTCATACAAGGAAGAGGGAATGATATTCATTCGATAATTGGGATGATTTCATCAATGAAATCAGTAACTGGAGCCAACCGGTAAGACTTTTCGTTTCCTAATTTTGATCTCCAAAAAACAGCCAATTCAGAATTTAAACAGTCTTAAACTAAAAAAATGAATGTCAATTATTTATTTGATCTAGACCAATTACTGGTCTTTTTTTATTTACAATTAGGTGTTACAGAGGAAGGTAACTATGATTTAACGGTTTTGAATACAGCAATTAACCAACTAGTAAAAATTATTTGGCAAAGTTGCGGATTTCGATTAAGAAAAATGGAAATTAACTCCTCTCATTATCCATATTATCGCTTCTCATGTTGTCAGGACATGGTTTTTCAGGACAATAATGATGCCCCTATGATTCAAAGCGTTACCTCTAAAAGAAGGCAAGATAGAAGCCAAATGAAAAGATTTGAATGCGCTAGCAAGCTTAGAATTAAGCCATGCTTAAACGATCCAACTATAGCAGTCAAATTTCGTCATAGATATCATACTCCATACAACGATATCCACCTGACATCTGATGCTCTAACGTTCGTGCTTTTGGGATCTACATTCGTGTTTCAATTAAGTCACTATCTAGAACGACCAAGGAAGTGGTGATTGATGTAACGTTTGGAACTAACAATATAGGTATGGACTTATTTGCCGTGCTTGTTGAGCTTGACGGGATTGGAGTCCCAATGGCCTATTTATTTGTTGAAAAAGCTGCTTTGGATGGATAAGTGTTACCTTGAACTACGATGCAGGTCTTGGATCAATTTATCAGACCCCTTCATCTATCAGGGCTCATTCCTTCTTTCGTCGGATGCGATAAATATAGGTTTGAGATTAATACGATCAAACAAGTATGGCCATCTGCTTAAGTCCAACTTTGTTTCTGGTATGCGAAACGTGCCGTTCAAACAAACTTGAATTCTTTCAGCCGGACGAATCCTTTAGCTTATTATATGCCTGAAGAGGCCAAAGCTCTAATCCTTGATCTTAAAATATTTTGGAGCTCTCAGGCAACGAAGCATTTAGGGAGGGATTATAGGTATCTTGCCAATAGATATACATGTACAAAGGCTAATATAACACAAAAATATGGTCTCTGCCAATGCGAATCAAGCAGTATCATATTTGAGGGTAATGGTCGTCTTGAGATTTCCAGTGTTGACAAGCGAAATATGGATTTAACTATTTTTAGTCGACATTCAAACGCTCACCCCCTATTCCCAGACCATAATGGCATTTTTCGATCTTAAGCCATTCATCAAGATTGTACGAAATAGATGGACATGTGGTGTCGTCAACGTAACTATTTTAGTTTATGGGCCTATATGTTCGTAAATATTTACAATTTTGAACAGTGGAAACATTGGGCTCGCTCACAAAATTCGGGAGAAATTCCAATTTTAAAGACAACGATGATAGTCGAGTCTCATTGGCGAAAGATAAAGCATGATTTCCTACATCGTTTCAACCGCCCTCGTACTGACTGAGTGATTTGGATACTAAAACCTCAGTCAATTCTATAAGGACTCGATTTAATCAAGGCTATTCAAAACGGTGATCATAGAAAAGCATTTGTGAGCTGGAGGAAAAAAATTAAGCAGCATTGGAAATCATGCGAGAATAAAGATACTAATTCACAAAGTCTCAAATATCATACTGACGCGATAAAATGGACGTGCGGATGTGAATTATTTCTTCAGAGTCGATTTCTTCTTTAGAAACATATCGTCTACTGTTTTGAGGGCATAATATATCTAATTAAGTTCTCTGGTTTGGTACGGCATCAGAGGTCACCTCCTTTCTGGGTTAATCAACAGCTTGTCCTTGGTCCAGAATTTGATGTTCTGAGAAATGACGTCCCCATGGAAATGGTGGAAGAATCATCCATTAACTCAATTTCTGATTCTGATGAATCTAAAGTGTGCCAGGCTTCATACTATGAAGATCAACTTGTTTCACTCGATTATGATGTTCTGACGGCACAGAATATTTCGGAGTTCAAGGACACGATGCGGCGTTTAATGGAAATTTTCGATGAACAATTTGCCAGTGAAAACACAAAATTCGTTGAAAAGTTTATGCAGAGCAACGCAAGTAACCGAACCCTGCTGGAAGAAATTGAGCGTCGTCACAATTCTCTGACCATGCTGGAGACTTGGGTCCCTAGAACGAATCCTGCAGCAATGTATTATAACTAATTTTGTCGAGTGGTTATTTTAATTAATTACTAAAATAATAGACCAATCTATGGTCAGGCCTATTCATATGTATATTTGTTGTGTTACTGTAAGTGAGTTCGCCAGAAGTTATGTAAATAATAGTAGACCTTTAAATTAAAAATAGTACTGTTGTCACTAAAATATATTTCTAATTTATCTTACATTTCAAAATCGAACTTGACCAAAAATCGAGCCGCTCGATTTTTGGTCAAGTTCGATTTTGAAATGTATAAGATTAATAAATTTTTGAATAATGCATTTTCGACTCTGACTTAGTAGTTCAGTGGTAATAAATATCACTTAAGCATAAATAAATAAGCAACCTGAGCATCGAAAAGAAGAATTAGAATTATTTTAATGATACAGGCAAGAGAACATAGTCCATTGAACAAGTGGAAACTGGAAGAAAGGTGGAATTAGAAGGAAGAAAGGAAGTTGGAGAATTATTTCTTGTTTTCTTTTTTTCTAAAATTCCGTGGTCCATCACGTGATCTACAATATTGGGAAGCCTATTGAGTGACGTTTTACAAAATGAAAGGGCGAGATGGGAAAACTACAATATGACATGAGTTGTATGATTGTTTGAGTCTATGTACAAAGGTACAGCCATAATTTTTTGTCCCTGTCAGTTTAATAGGGCTTAATTGCACTAAAATCGCAAACACTGGTGCGAGATCGTCTAAGACGCTACTAAATTAGCATATTTAACATACGACACTTATCATCGTTAATTCTAATTGAGGTATGATCGGTCTATATTTTCTGCAAAGTAAGGATTCGTCTCACATTTACAAAGATGCACCCGCCCTCCATATTCATTCTCAAGTTAGGCCTAATTAATCACTTACGTAAATTTTTAATTAAATCTATCTTCGACTTGCTACTAATACGAATAGGATTTCTAATATTTGGTTCGTCTTCCATCCGCATGAAACACTGCCTGGCACCTCTCTGGCATACTTGAAATGAGCCCATAGAGCTGATCGGACTTTATAGAGTCCCGGGCCTGTTGTACAATTTGTCGTACCTCACCTTTTGTTCACTGACGCCTTTGTTTAAACTCGGGGGAGTTGGTTTGAATCAAGCCCTTAATCAAGCTCCAAACTGACATCATTGGGGTTAAATCGGGAGACTATGGCGCCCAAAATATTGGTTCAACCCCATGCGATCGAAGATAGTGAACAAATAGAGCCGCTTTAATAGAATGAGCATTTTCATGCATGAATCCGAGCCGGCTACTTGTATTGGCTTCATTCGGTCCCTTCCACTGCACAACATGAAGTAATATATGCTCACGGTAACCCTCAGCTGTTATCTTGCCCTAGTTTTTCTCCCTGAACACACAAGGTCCTTTTTCGATACCTGCAAAGCTACCCCAAAACGTCCTGGTATTATTCTTTCGATACTTGTCTCTAACGCATGTATCTTCGAATTCTTCATCTACCTCAAATATACGTTAGAATAGGTGATTGTATCAAAAAATTGGTAGCGCTAACATTTCTACTGATGTGTACAGGCCTTGCCCCTCCATCATTTAAATGTGTTTCATCGTTCCAAAGAACCAACACCCAATCCTCTATAGTTCTATTAAGGTGGGCCTCAGCCCAGGACTTGCGAAGAATTTTGTTCTCCTCAGAGATCGTAGACTTTCTCAGAGGGAGTCGGTGTGAATAGCCCCTCTTAAGAATACTTCTTACAGCTCGTTCACCGATATTGCAGCTTCAAGAAACGAAATCTCTCGAGTCTCCCGAGACGAGCAAACAAGCAGTTCAATATCATGAATCTTTTCAAAAGAGAGCTTTATTAGGCAGCCTGTATTCTTTCCAGCAGAGACAGTGCCTTAGATGATGATATAATTTACTTAATCTATTGTAATCCTGAGGTGCTCTGCAGTATATTTTCGGCTATAACCAGTATCGTCTAGTGTTAAGACCTATACATCTTAGAAACTTGTTGACTGATAATAAATTACACTTTAGATATACTTGTAGTTTTTTTGGTGTCGGTCGAGATTTCTTGAGCGTGGAGGTGTGTCTGATATTGGATTCATCTTGCATGAGTATTAAAAAAATAAAATAGGTTAATCGATCGTGGAGTGATAGCACGCTAAAATATAAGATGTTTTGGATATGAAATTGAATGAATAAATTTGCGAAATTGTAATTACTATCACTGTAAATTGGGTCGTGGCACAATTACTGCTCGAGGAATTATTTTGAAAAATACTAGTACTAGTATAATTTAGCGAATTCAGATCAAGAGACTAAAATTACTGGGGTGGAATATTATGGCTGTACCACTGTACACACCAGTATAAGGGTAGATATAGCAATGCATAGAGTCTAGTGTCTGCCGAATACAGTGCTATTTCTACTCTTGAGCAGTTTAATTATGTACATAAGTTATCTCTCCCTGCTCTGATCTGCACTGCACTGCATGTACATGTACATGTATGAGTAATTCCCTGCTTTCGGCTGAGACGACGGATCAAAACTTATCTTGCAGGTATTAGATTGCGTAAAATAGTGGGTTTGAAGTGGGTTTCCACGACATTAGCTGGCCAATCTGGCGTGACCACCTTGCTTACAGTATGATGTTTAGGAAACTATACCTAATATGGAAATAATCAGCCCAGAAAAAGAATTTTCGTTTGGAATTTTTCATGGCGGCAAAAAAATTATGAGAAGACGAAGTAACATTTAACACATCTGATATACACGTCATAATTTAAAGGGTACACAAGTTAGTAACTGGTTAGCCACCTCTTACTTCAATCACTCACTACTCGACAGCTTTCAGTCTTCGATGATAATCTAATAATGTCTTGATAAAGATATTTGTCTCCCCGCCTCAATTTCAGGTAAAGTACTTTTATTTTTTTCAAGAAAAATTCCGTGTTCATCCGTATTTGCTCTAATGGGTTAAGTAACTTGAAGAAGTTGCTCATGATATTCCATAAAGACTCTTTTACTTTCAAGCTTGAGGAGTATGGTGGCTAAAAGGTTCAAGTTTTCCCCGCTGAGTGTAGAGATTTCATTATATCTAGCGCGGTGTAACAAGGCGCATCATATTGCATTAGCAAAGGGGATAGATTAATTTCTTTTACCACTTCGACAAGTGACAAGATATGTTGACGATATGAGGCCGAGTATAGTTTTCTCCCAATTCTTAATCCATATCAAAATTTAGAAGTCAAAACGAAAGGAAATGCATATCTAACTATACACCTTACTACTCTACTGGTTAGTACTAAGTATAATTTTTCAGTAAGTTAACTAACCTTACTCGTTAGCCATACGCGTTTGTATTGACCAATAGCTGTTCAAGACTCGTCAGTCCAAAGAATCCGACTCCACTACTTAGAAATCCAATCTAGATGAGTCGAAGTAAACAGTGCCCGTTTGCTCATATTTTCTTAAGCTAATGGAGGTTTAAATTGGAAGATATGGCGTTTGTGTCTTCTTTGATGAATGCTATCCGAATAAGATTCTCATTACATTTCTATTGTGAGATTGGGTAAATTGACAGTTCTAAGGATATATATAGACCACCCCGGGAGCTACCAGTGTACTGTTCAAGTCCATCAACCTGGTGTGGTAGACGACCAAGGCTTTTACAGTCTGAAAATTACAACATTCACATGTGTATTGGATTTTTAGTAGGGGAATTGCTTAGATCATCAGAAATGAATTGGAATGATAGACCATGAATCCGGAACTTTTGGATTCCAACCCGTTGGTTTCATAGTGGGTTGGGTTTCAAAATTCAAAAATAGTTTTTATTTTAAATTTAGTTTTCTGAATCAAATTCCAAATATTTTTTTGAGATGTACGTTTGATAATGCTGATATTTCTTAAGCAGGAACTGCGTTTGCTGAAAAATTTCTGATGATGGATGGCTCTAAGAAAGTGAAAAAGAATGAATTGAGCGAGATAGTGCTGCCTGTAATGTGAAGTTTTAAGTTTTGACAATCTATTTGCCTGTGATACTATACGCACTAGCAGAGGGAATAAATATTTTCCAGAGTGAGCAACAGAGTGAACAGGTAGCGATAACGTGAGAGTTAGCTACAATCGACTATGAAAAGAAGGATTAATCTTGGATAAATTGCTCGGGATAAAAACTCTACTTGATTGGTTCGCAGGCAGTGTAGATAACACTAAGTACCAGAATCAGGTTATGGGTTTTTTGAGTTCAACTTTAATTAGTTATAATTCAAGGGTCTAATGCGAGAAAATCTTGAATTAAAGTCTAATTTGGACTAGGTCAAGAATACAACTCATAAACTTACTATGACTAATTTTTACGGGATGAACCCTTTTTTTGATCCAAATTATAAGACCCCATTCTTGCTAACTAGTAAGTTTTTTATCTCTACAGAAGTCCAAACTGTGTGTGTGACCTTCCGCATAGCCTTCCGTATAGGTTTCAAGCTCCCCTCAATGCCCATGGAGTGATGCTTCCCATAACTTAAATCCCGATAGATTAGTGATTTATATCCTTTATTCTGCTCTTCAGGGCTTCCACAGGACTGTGTTAATAATAATTTGTCTAGACCTTCGCTAATTGATCTCTATAAAATTACTAAAAGTATGATTCGTTCATGAGAAAGAGGGATCGATTGAATAAATGAGATTCATCTAGGTGATTAATTTAGGGTAAGGATCTAAGAAGTGTTAAGGAGATACATGTACATGAAGAGGTGTGAAAATTTTCCCTACCCTTGGCTAAATCTGGATTTGTTTAACTTAATTTAAGTAATACCCTTACAGGGAGCTGTGCAGGGAATATCCAAAAGAAATATTAAAGCCTAGACCACTCTGCAAACATTTGGCCTGATGCTTTGTAGATCCAACTCTAAATAAGCCGGCAAATTCTTTCTTCTCCCCTGGTCAGCTGAGTTATCTTAAAATTAGAGCTAGGGCTTACATATTCAGCAATAGTCTATTATCGATTGGCTTACATGTTTCGTATCAAACTAAAGATGAATTAGCATAATTACAATTCTTTTTCAGCCACAATTATCTATGTCTTTTAATCAACTATTGAAATCTCAATTTTGCTTGGACACCTTTTCCAAGGTGGTACGGGTGACCATCTGGCTTTGGCATCTTACCTGGAGCCCAGTTATCCGTCCAAAAATGGAGGAACCAGATAGACCTCAGTATTTAGATGCGACTCGCTCACGTTCTCTTTCCCATATGACTATTAGTCCCAGCTCTTGCCTCTATCCAGCACCAACGTTGACTTGCGACCAATGGGCCGAAAATCTACCAGCTTCAAAACATGTACAATCTTTCATCCATACGAACTGGGCCGCCACGCCACTGGGCCCCTTATCTAGCTGGAGTATATCTCTTCGACTTCATATTTTCACATTATTCGCAGATTCTAAAGCTTCTGTTCTATATTGGTTTGTTCCTTTTTTCTGAAATCTTGCCACAAACAACGCATTGTCTGATAATTAAAGGGGCACCGATAAAGTGAAAATATATAACGAGCATTTCTTAAATCTTACTGGGCGTGATAGTATTGAAAATCACTCATTGATTCTTCCAATTGGATTTCCTGAACTATGGGTGAAAGTTGAAGCTGAGTTTACTGACGCCAAGGCGTCCGGAGTGGCTACTAGAATCCAGGAAATGGAGATGTACGTTCATCGGAACGGATTCGAGGAAGAGACTTATTTCAGTGGAAATGTTATTCCCATGCGAGGAAATTCTGGGAGGGTTGAGGGATTCTATGTGCAAGCCCGTGAAATTACTAATTCAACTATCAGTGAAAGGAGACGCAACATGTTAAACCATATGGAAGTAACTCCTTGGAATGAAATAGAACCGAGTGTTATTCCTGTTTTCAAGGAAAATCCGCGAGATGTCACAATGGCAATGCTTTACATTGCAGATGAGGAACAAGATGGAGAAGTTTCTCTAAATCTTCATGGTCTCATAGGAATTCCAAAAAATCATCCACTTGTGGTTGAGGTCTTGAATCTTGATAGCGATGAAGGGTTGGCCCCTCTGCTCCGCGAGGCGAGGAGTAAGATTATCACAGTAGAAGCTGACGCGAGGTTTGAGGGTATTGAATGGCAAGGATTTGGCGAACCAAGCAAAATGATCACTTTAATTCCAATTCTTATTCCCGATAGATTGTTTGGTTTTGTCGTAATTGGTGCAAATCCACGACGACCTGTTGATGAACAACATGATCAATTTATGCGAGATATATCATCAAAGCTTTCGGCCATTGGCGTCTCAGTGTCGAACTCCGAACAGACAAGAAAACGGGAAGAAAGTCTTAAGAGGGAACTCGCTGAGAGCACTAAGCGAATCCGCTATATGGCAGAACATGCATCGATTGGTATGCAGTATCTCTCAGTTGATGGCACAACAATATGGGCGAACGATGAATACTACCGTCTTACTAGTCATCCTCGTGATGGAATTTCGCACTACCCCCTCTCTTTTCTCGACACCTATGTACCAGACGACCGAGGAAGAGCACTAGAAGTTTGGAATCGACTCCTTCAAGGAGAATACAAGATTTCATCAGAGTTCCATCTCAATCGAGAATATATGCCTCCATCAGGAAAGCCAGAACCCTCGTGCGTTCTGACTCAGTCTTTTCGTGTTACAGAAGATGATATTCTTAGCTCCATCATTACCTTCACAACCGATATATCAACATTTAAATGGGCACAAGCATCTGAAGCACGAAAAGCTGCCGAAGCCAGTGAAGCCAAGAGGAAGAAAGAGGAATTTATTGATCTACTTTCTCATGAGCTTCGTAACCCATTGTCGGCTATCTTTCAACTCGCTGATACAGTGATAAAATCTTTTCCTGAAGGGGATTCAGTATCTCAATCCGATCTAGAAAACGCTTTGAAAAGTAACATTGAGAATGCTAGCACTATTATCATGTGTGCTAAGCATCAGAAGAGAATTGTGGATGACGTATTGACATTGTCCAAATTGAAATACACTATGCTTTCGATTTCGCCCCGCCCAGCACAACTTCCGGTATTTATCAAACAGACGGTGAAGATGTTTCAACAAGAACTCAATTCTCATGAAATAAAAATTTCTATTGCTTCAGATCCCTCATTAACAGCTCATAACATTGATTGGGTTATGTGTGATGAATCACGTGTTCAACAGATTCTAATTAATCTACTTACTAATGCTATAAAATTCACTAAGATGGAACCCAAGCGAGAAATTGAAATTCGATTTGGTGCATGTCTAAACAATCCACGTAGTCATTTCCCCAATATGTATTGGGCACCACAGCAGGAGTCTGAAGCAGTTGATCCGACACTGGATCCCGAGTGGGGCAATGGAGAGCCGCTATACCTTACTCTTATGGTATATGATAGTGGAGTTGGTATGTCTGTCTGTGAAATTCATAAGCTTTTCACTCGATTTGAACAGGCAAATGAGCGCACCTCGATACGTTACGGTGGATCTGGCCTAGGACTGTTTGTATCGCAGAAATTAGCAGAAAAACAGGGCGGTGAAATAGGAGTATGCTCTGTGCCTGGTCTTGGTAGTACATTTGGCTTCTATATGAAATCTAGGCGCGCTGATGATAACCTTGATTTTTTAAGTTTAAACAGCACATCTGAGCACTGCCACCCAACACCTCCTCGCTCCCCATTGCCACAGGGAATTGTCGATGATTCGAAAGATGAAAAAATAGTGGGTATGAATGTTGATAAGAAAAAAATATATGTGTTGCTGGTGGAAGATAATGTCGTAAATCAGCGTGTTGTACAACGGCAACTTAGTAAGGCCGGTCATGTTGTCTATCTTGCAAATCATGGCCTTGAAGCTCTCGAGCTGCTACGACAAACAAACGTCTGGCACGATAATCCCATGGGCAAGCAACTAGATATAATTCTGATGGATTGGGAAATGCCAGTCATGGATGGCCTCACCTGTAGTCGTGAAATTCGCCGGTTTCAGACGGAGGGAAAGGTTTCAAGGCATATAGAGATTCTTGCGACAACCGCTAATGCTAGGCCCGAACAGATAGATGCGGCGATTGAAAGTGGTATTGTAAGTTCTTGGTTGATTATTTTCATTTATTCAACTCATTCTGATTCACTTCCGACCTTTGATCTGATAAGCTAACAATAATTTCTTACTAAGGACTCTGTCATGGTTAAGCCTTTCCTTGTCACAAACCTAATTGAGCGTATGTTTGAGCGCCTCTGCATTACTTCTTAATCTAAATATTCTCTATCGAAATTTGTTTCATAACAATGCCGCAAACCGGATATTATCTTATTACTAAGGTGCTCATATCGAAGAGTTTTCTTAATCATGCCTATTTCAAAAGCCTGGGGCTACTGATTTCAAAAATATCATAAGTACAAATCAACACGATGAATTTAGACCGTTTCATGTATATGCTTACTAAAATCTTTAAACTCAATTCTTACCGCTAGATCAGAAAATAAATTCTTCTGGATACTCCTGGAGACTGGGATTGACTAAGATATCAAAATTTGTTCTTAATACAATTTTCTGGTACGAAATGTTCTATGGTTTCTCATCATCCGCAAGATTACTCACTTTAATGGACAAAAAAGTTTTAATATTTTAATATTTTCATTATTACAGAAAAAAAAACCACAAGTTAACATCAAGCTGGCCTTGTGTTTTCAGACGATGTATCAAGTTTTTTTATTATCTTCCAATCTACTGGATATTGATGATAAAAAACAAATTTGTCCGAAATTTTAGTTACAGATTCCACTCTGTTATTTCTCGAAAAAATCCCACTAAATGATAAAAGTTATTAGTTAATTGATGTGGACATAATTAGAATTTTTATGAAATTCAAAATTTCCAATTACGCTAGTTAGAGAATAGATCTTAATGGAGAATCCAAGGAGCGACAAGTTTTTGCTTTTTTTTTAGGGAGGTGGGGAAAGGAAAGGGTGGCGCACAGTTAAATTGCCGGAAACTATCATGGAGGACATCTCATGGAAAATAAGAGATTAACCAACCTGGAAACCCATTATTATTCTTCGAATGAATTCATGGTTAATACAGAGGGAGAAGTCTGTCAATACTACCAGATATGATGTATTTTGGGGCTATGAACTTTTTAATGTTGGTTCATTTAATGCTGAAATTAAAAAAAATTGAATATTTCTAAGGATATGAATCTCTTTTAAAAAACGTGTGATTAATAAAATCATAAAATCTCACAAGTTATTATTTATTTCAAAAGTATCCAATAAATCGATTATCATCATATTTCCCACCTTTACTTCCTCTAGCCCTTGGCCGCATCATAGAATTACAATAGCCCCTCCTATCTAAATTCCCCACATCAACTCGTTATAGACTTACAAAATCTAGTCCTCCGGCTCTTTCATAAAAAATACTGACGAAGTCTGCGGCAAGAAAAGATAAAAATTTTTATCCTCATCGCCAAAAACATCATATTTGAAGAAGACTATTACCTCCTGTTGGCCCTGTTTGTGAGAATTGTTTTTAAGAGAAGTGGTAGTATCTATTGTCAATGTAGGCTAGATCACCATCTCAAAAGGGACATAGGACGCATGAAAGGTATCTAGAAAACGTGTCCCCACTCTACGGCAATGCCTATCCGGTGACTAATCGTAGCCTCTTATACCCTAACATCGAAATATGGGCTACGGGATTTGTGGCAAAGATTGAGTACTACATTATCGTTATTTAATGTAACAGTTAGGTTGCTGTAGCACATAAATCTTTGCATCTGTGGCCTATCACGGGCAGAAGCACCCTCTTTAACCGACTTGCTACATTTTTTCCACTCCAAGTCTTGTGAGCAGTAGTATCGGAAACATTCTTGAAGTATAGTATTCCTGTGGTCGTGCCGAATAAAATTAAACCCCGAATCCTCGAATATGTCATCCCTTACTTCTACTCCATAATTATCGACATCTTCAATTTTCAGAAAAGATTTATGGTCTAAATTAGCTGAATTTCTTCTCTACTGTTGAAAATCTACAAGAGATAAAAGTGTAATGGTAGAATCGTCATTTGTGACAACTTTACGACGCTTCCTTTTATCTCGGCAATTCTTGCACGCGGCCTTGATTTCAAAAGTGGCGAACTTAACGTAAAACTTAATGTTTATCATGAGGGCAAAAAATTAATTCAGAGGTATAAACTGATGAAGACATAATTATTTATAGAATAAAATGTGCTACACTTTACATTAACATGGGTCGGGTCTTGGAACAGTCAACTATCGAACGTACTTATTTATTGATAAAGCAACGATTTAATTCTATATGGACGGCAAGATACGCAGGTGGTGAGGCTATCGACGTAGACTCCGGTTTTATTGTTGAACACAATGACAACGTTGATGAAATTTGAAATCCGGTCGAACAGTTAATAATACAATCCGACAATGACGAAAACCACCGAATGACGCCAGAAGAAGCTGAAGAGCTCCGCCAAGAATTAAATTCTCATGTGGAAATTTTTGAAAAGCAAGTAGCGATCGGCATTGACAGACGATTTGGGGAGCAAATACGCTGTTCTGCAGCAAGTCTTACGCAGTTAACGAAAGACGTTTCTCAAATTCAAAGAAATCGCGGAAGGTTGTCCAGTACTTGGAATAACACGAACACAATGTTTGCTAAATATATAGATTAGATAATTTCATTCTAATACTAGCATTTCAAACACTTTGATGCTAAAATATTCTCGTGGCGTCGCGTCTCAATAACTTAAATAATATTGTAGACACTGTGCGAATAATTGGAACTCAATTTAAACTTTAGTGATGAAATTTGATAACTTAATATTGGATCGTCAAAGGTGGAAAATTTTTGTTAGAGAAAAAATTCAGGGAAGAATGTGTCGTATAATGTATCGCAACGTGAGTGAAATTAATTGTTCTAAATTCAGTAGCGCATGGCCGAAAAGTTAATGACGTCACCTACCACGACATGAGGGGGAGCGTAAGAACGTTTGTCCGACACAAATTAAATCAGTGATCTTTAAATTTCTATTCCGAGACATAATATCCCAAAAACTGAATAATGGAATTCCAACAGAACTTTTGAGTTCCAAAATTTGAATTCAATCTATTTCGTTCCTTTCTATCTTCATTTTATTTGAGTCATACGGGCTTTCAATTTTGATTTAACTAGTTTATGTGTTCGTCCTAACAACCTCTACACCTTTGGTATTTACAACAACGCCCTATTCTCAAGTAAATTTGAAACCCACTCCTCATTATCACTACAACTGCTTCAAAAAATCTTGTTCCGCCTATAACAACCAGCGAGTATCCATCAATATCAGCTCTTTTGACTTCTAAAATACCTTATGGTATAATTTAATCCGATAATGAAATTAACATCTCCATAGCTCGACAAATCGTTCGAAGTAGGCATCCTAGTTGATTTTTTTCACTGAGTTGGCAAGCTATTTTTGGAAATCATAGCATGGAGAGAAGACCGTCAGATATTCAAAGTAGAATGATATGTTTGAAGTTCATTTTCCTCCTCATTTATCAGCTTACTAGTATTAATCTCTGTTTACCAAAGGTCTTTTAAGTAAATAAATTTTACATAATATCTCGGCCATTTAACGTATATTAGTTAATTATATTCCATCCCTCCGTAGACTTCTTTTTTCTTGTTTTACAATCAGCTTCATTTTAACGGCTGAATGAAAATCTCGATCTCCATTTCTCTGCAATGAAGATAAGACATTCCGGACAAATATGTTAAGATATTTGATAGGGGGAGGTTGTTTCCAAAAGAAGATTTTTCAAGAGCTATTCAGAAATTTTGAGAATCATGATAGAGAAACGTGAAGTCTTCGTCCCTCATTGTTCTGTATACTTATATTGGTTGAGCAGCATTTATTAAAGTTATCTTTGACAACGTAAATTTTCATCAAAAAGTTAGATTTAATGATTCGAATTGAGCTCATATACATTTCCTTAAATATCGCATAAAGAGTAGTCATAATTGTGGAATAAATTATTTTATAAAATATTCGTCGTTTCTCGAGCTTTACTAACGTTCTATTCGACTTAAGTTGTAAAAGAGTTGAGGCTGTTTTTCCCGATGGATTATTGATCGAAATTTAGCCAAAATTTCGCCGTCGATTAACAAGTTTCAATTATCAAGGGCATTATTTAATCCGCTGTTTTCCTATGTAACACTGGGACTTAAGGTGTGAATACGAGTATATTTGAAACTAATTGAAATTTCAGTCGGAGATTTAAACAAGATTTTTAGAAGATACGATGATGAATCGATCACAGAATAAGTAAAAATATTTTGGTTGGTATCTACATGGAATGGTAGTAATCAGACTGATTTACAATTTGATCCATAAAATGTATACAAAACTTAGTTATCCTCTTATCCGGGTGCTATATTATCTATATATACAAAAAGGGTAACATAACACTATGCATATACGTCATCTCCCGTTCATGACGTCATTACATCATCATGTTGTTCTTTCATTAAACTCCTAAGCAAAACAACATAGTCTGCTAAATAATACATAGATAAAGATACATGTCATGTAATATATAGTAAGGTTATACAATTTTATTTTCCAACTGTTAGACTACGTTAAAGAATTCTGAACCCTTACCCAAAACTCTTATTTATCCCCATTCAAGCATAGAGTCAGAACCAAGACTTATTATTCGCACGACATACGGTCGACTGGTATTTGATAGGCCCGCTTCCAACATTAATCACCAGGTCACAACTTTCATACAAAGATTCATGTAGATTTACGATAGACTCCTAAGAGATTTCGTCCCCGGCATGTTGAGTCATTGTGCGAGGATTCGAAAGAGAAATCCTTGAGGGGTCGCAGCCGAACACAATTTAGTGAGTGATCTTGGATGTATTTTTTTGTAAAAGATCAGACGTACTCGATCATGTTCTGGTCTGGAGAATAATGTGGCCAATACAGAGCGGGAATCCCATGGCTCTTAGATTTCTCCTCAGCCTATCGTGATTTACGGCGTGGTAGTTGTCGAGTTGAAACTTTAGAGAACGATCTTAGGCCCGCTCATCGTTAAAGAAGACCCCAGCTTGTTAAAGTACATGCGCGACATGTCCTATCGAGTTTATTTCTCTATGGTCTCTCTCCCAAATCGTTCCAAACGCTCTTGTTCGGGCATACAAGCCATGAAACATCCAAGTTGGACGCTTGCTGTACTTAAGAGAAAGTCATCAGCGTGATATCGGTCAACTAATATGTCCTCCTTATCAACCTAAAAAAAAGGTCTTAATTATTATTAATTAATGTTTGTAAGTGTAATCTATTTACTCGTACTGATATAATTTTTAATGTTGAGTGTTAGAATATTGAAGAAATTCATATTTTGATAATAGTTAGGCGTGCCTGTGAATATCAAAAGTGTCGAGAATTTTAGGACAAAGATACAAATTCGTTGTGTCAAAATTGACAACCCGCATATCGTGAAGAGTACGAAGGTGGGAAAGGTCGAAGGAGACTGAACTCAAATTACGGAACTCAGACGTTCTATGGCAAACTATTCCATATTCCCCTCACCCCTTTTTAACTTACATGTAAATTCCCTATCTACCCTTAGCGAGAAAACCATGTACTAGTATAGTAAGTCCAGGGTAGTTTCATCCATAGAGTATCGTTGCGAGTGATCTGGGCAAGTGGGTCTGAGCAGAGTACATCTCGCTTCAGGGATTTATTAGGCGGAACAGGACAGGGCTATTTATGTTTTTTTAGGGCTACCCCAGCTAGTCTCTAAGTCTAAGAATGTATTAACCTAATATTTCAGGATGGTTATTTTCACATAACTCTTATGCAATATACCCCCCCCCTTTTTCCACAAGCTTGTCCACTCTCACTGTCCCCAACCAACATACTCCTTCCATCTTCTTCGTCGTTGTCACAATCATCATCGTCACCATTACAAGATATGCAAATCTAGGTTTGCAGCTTAGATTTCGATTCTCAGTAAACAAGTTTCTTACAAAGATAATCCATCCAAAATACTAACTCATGGGCCACCGTTCTCTCCGGACCCCAATACAAAAGAACATGTTTGTAAGTTAATGAAGGATTATATCGAGACTAAATATCCAGATTTGGGTCAGGGGAGACAGTGGTCAGAGGATCAATTGCGAGAGATTGTGAGAGGAGCCTGGGACAAAGTGGTAGACGGAGATGAGTTGGAGAAGCTTACAGAGTCGATGCCGCGTATAGTTAGGGCCGTCTACGAAGCAGAAGGTGGCCCCATTAAATATTGAGCCACAGAAAATATCATACTCTCATACAAGGATTTGAATTATGAAAGTCAATTTTCGAATACTAGGCTAAAAGATTTTGTAAGACCCTGGTATGCTCTATTCGACTTTCACGATTCAGATCCTTGTGTGAGAGTACTGAATAAAACATTATGAACTGCATAAATGAAAAATGTGAAATTCATAAATTTATTGAACCAAAAATAGGTTGAGCCCTGATCATCGTCCCGTATTTTTTACCATATAAATTTTAGAGCTTCATGCAAGGCTCAACTATCAATCATGCCAATATACATGTCGGCTAGCCAAAGTACAAATACCCTGCTAAAACCCGTTTTTTTCATGCACGTGTCCATCTCTTTTGTACCGACATAGTAAAAAAAATAGGAGAGAAAGGCTTGGGCTAGTACGCATATTGTTCAGCAAATTTCTTTGATTCTGGCAGCTATGGAAACACGCTGGAATTTTTTTTTAACATGTTGAATGAATACACCAGGTCTGGCACCCTGGCGGCCTATCTTCCTATATTAGGACCTGAGGCTCGAGCTAACGCACGAGTCCTCCAGCCATGAAATAGTAAATAATAATAATATTAGTGTGAATTCTTGTAATATCAATATCAATATCAATATCAATAGAGAGGGAGAGGGAGAGAGACCTATTATCGACTTTCTCTCTCCTTTCTTAGATCTGAAATATTACTTGAATTATATTAATGATAGAAGAATAGTATAGAAACTGTTGGAACATTCGCTAAAAATAAAGACGAGGATTTTTATGACTTTGAAATGGCTGTATATAATTCTGATGCTGCTGTCATGTCTTAGGTTTGGGATGTCGGACTGAAGTACGGTTCGAAGGAGGAGATATTGATAATTAAATAGGGCAGTATAAAAGTGTCTTAAAGCTTGTTAGGCTAGACATTTCACAATTTAGAGGCAAGTGGAACGATAAGGAGGCTGTAGATGGAAAATAGGTGGGAGTTGCGATCAAGACTTGGTGCCCAACAAGATGTTACCAGAAAATATACCTGTGATAAGTTTGTGGCATTACGTAAGGAATGCCAACTGCGAATAGATCTTAATTGGCCCTACCCCCAATATAAACATTTAAAT
Source organism: Pleochaeta shiraiana (assembly GCA_019455505.1). NCBI lineage: Eukaryota > Fungi > Ascomycota > Leotiomycetes > Helotiales > Erysiphaceae > Pleochaeta > Pleochaeta shiraiana. The sequence continues at coordinate 29,838 of JAHYSP010003735.1, forward strand.
CAGGATCACGGTCGGATGGTGTGGTGGTATACCGTCCGGGCTGGCCTTCCAAGTAGATTTTGGATAGACTTGACACCTGCCCCACTTGAGTCGGAAAACCACTGGTTCGAATCCAGTAGACCCTACCTTCTTAGGGAGTGAAATGTATACGTTGATGGAGGTACACTTGAACAACCAAAGGTTTTCTGAGAATTTTTCCTTTGATGGATATTAACGGAAGAGAAGCACAGAAGTTAACTTCATTTCTCGTAGTGGTATTCGCAAATCCTGTTTGAGTGTGAGTGTCCAATTAATCTAAATCACGTACTCATGATCGATTGTCCTTGATAGTCTCAGACTCCATAATGAGGATAAACAAAAAAAATAAAAAATAAAATAAAATAAGGGATCGCGCTTCAGAAAATCTTCCTCCACCTCCACCAGCTCGAAATCTGCCATTGAGTACTGCAATAGACCTAATTCCTTGACGGTGGAGGGGTCTAGACCATGACTACAGTCACAGTCATGGTCCTAATAAACAGTTGGTTAGGAATTTACAGGGTTCATGTATTTCAGAAGTAGCTCTCTCGCAATCAATTCCCAACATACTAAACTCTCTTGTGCTTCCATGATTGTTAAAGTGCAAAAATAATGTAAAGTAAACCTGAACCTTTGTAGATTCAGGAGGCAATGGTTATGGTTTTATTGATTCCGCTTCCGTTCATAAATTATCCTTGCCACAATTTAAACTCCATGTATCCCGAGTCCTCCGCGTCGTTGACGGTCGAGAATCTGAATCTGGAACGGTCACCCAATTAGCTATCCGCCAGATTATAATTGGGAATGATTGCGAAGTTGCTCGAATACTTGTAAGTAAACTGGGAAACTGGGTCAGTTCCCTCTAATCTTGGGTCATGGCCGGCTCAAATGCCACAACAAGACTATTGACTGGGCATCAAATCAGATACAATTAACATCCCCGTTTTGTAGAGCAAATTTTTTCGTTCCTCGGATTTTACCCAATACCTCAGCACTAGTTGTAAACCTGTACCCAATTAAAATTCCGAACCCGACCCAAAATCCAAAGCTGAATGGAAGTCCGATCTCAGTAAAAATTTACACACCACGTCCAGTTCCAAATTCATCTCAATCTAAAGTCACAAGCACAACATATGGACTTGACTCAGAAAATGTTAAAAAGTATTAAAGAATGGAGTCTTCCAAATACTGTTCTAACTGTGGCTCTCGCCGCGATCTAGATGAATTCCATGTAGACAAGAAAGGCCAGCCATTTAAAACCTGCTCAAGGCAATCAAGACAGAGAAAACAGCCAAATTTTGATTACTAGGATGAATTTTTGTCCGAGATTAGAAGCTGGAATCGATAGGTACGATAACATTTTGATAAAGATCGCAATTTAAGTGAGCTGATTCTGAGTTATTTTAATCCCAAAAAAGTAAGTTAGATACCAAATACGTCTTTAACATGGATGAATTGCCAGTTGATTTTGGTTTGCAGCCAGAGAGATTGGAGGATGACACATTTGACAAATCGGAAGTCAATGAAGTATTGGGCATGCTGGTTGAACTTATTAGGCAAAATGATGGCTTTCGATACAGAATACAAAGAACCTCTTCACGAAGCCTAACAAATTATTCCTTCTATTTTCCCCAGGATAAAGATGCTTTTGGCCGTAATTAATCAAAGAGAATTTGAGACATGGGGCAGATAGATCGTTTTAATTGCGGTGGCAAGCTGATTATGAAGCCTTTCGAAAATCGAACGCTCAGCCTGAGTCTAATACACGTATATCACAGTCCTTACTCAGAAATTCATCTATCCGAGGAGATAAAAAAGTTTATTGAGGGTCAAAGCTGTTTTCAATCGCCATCGTAGTTATATCGAAATATTTAAGAATTAAAATTCCCGGGCTACGATCTTGCCGTCCAGTCCCAAGTATACTATGTTTGGCACAGGGTCAGCATGAAAAATTGGAAACGTCACGATAACCAAATTTATTCGGCAAAACTGTTCATAAAGGAAAAAATCGATAATTAATTTATAAGAATGTAATTATATAAATATAATTCTAAAATTAGGATATAAAAATACGTTTACACCACAAGATAGTTAGACTTCATCAGCTGCTACTATTTTCCAAGACAGTGCATAAAATGCACGTTGGTTTTTAATGAAGGCAGCATTGATGAAAATAATTCAATATGCATTTTTGTATTTAGACAATATTTAGAAATGTTTAAGTTAAGGTGTTTAGATCTCATGTTTTCTCTGTCATAGCTGTTGTTTCCATAAGATTGTCTATGTAATTACATTTATGGAAAATCTATTTCTGGTACTTAGCTATGGCAACTACATGAAGAATGTTGTAAGGAAATCTGGAGATAAATAGCGAGG
>JAHYSP010003737.1:13712-24352 GCA_019455505.1 Pleochaeta shiraiana
CCCTATCTCTCTATTATCACAGTGCAGATTACCTTACCATTTAATTCTCGTAGGTAACAGTCACTTTGACCCTTTCCTCTTCTGCATATAAAACACAGAGCCTTAGTAGATTGTATTTGCAAGTGGTGTTTGAAGGCAAGTTTCTGGTCGAAATGAACTCCTAGCCATGTTAAATATGGCTTCTGAGGGTCTTCGGATATGGTGAAGTTGTTTGTTTCCACGGGTGGTCGCGAATTTTTATCTGTATGTTTGCGGGAGAAGTGGAGTAGTCCTGATTTCAAAGTATCGAATATGATGCCTTCGTCCGAGTCCCATGCCAATGTCTGGTTAATGGCAGTCCCCACCTTACTCGAATTCTTTTCAAGTGTTCGCGAGATTCCCAAGACTGTGACATCATCTGCGTATCCGAACGCGTTCCTGAGAGCAGTAAGTCTGAAGAGAGGAACAATAGAGAGCATGAAAATAATGGGGGGAATTGGGGAGCCTGGGGGAAGCCCACAATTAATCGCAATGGGGTCACCCATTTCACCGTCTAATCTTATGCAGAACTCGCGTTCAGTTACAAAGATGTGCTGGCCAGCCTTGTTCTCTCAGACGTTTGACGAGCCTAGCCGGGAGCACCGTGTCAATTGCATCTTTGATGTCGAAGGTGGCTAATGTGGCGGTTAAGCCTTTGGACAGCGCATTTTCTACGTCGTGCGTGAGGCAAATTGTTAGATCTACGCTCGAGCGTTTGGGTAGTGCATCGAACTGTTGAGGAGCGAGTACCTTGATATTAATTGCTATCCATGACATTTGCTTTCCTATGAGTCTTTCCAATCCTTTCCTAGTACAGAGAGTACTGTGATTGGTCTGTATGATCTTGGAGATGTTAAATCAGCTTTGTTAGGTTTCCCAATCATTGCTACGATCGCAGGGCGGAAGCATCTAGGGTAGTGACCTATGTCTATGTACGATTGGTAAATGTTGTGTAATAGTGCTGATGTATCAGGCCATGCAAGATGGAGAATTCCGGTAGGAACTTCATATTTACCTGGTGTAGTGTTTCCAGCTTGTAAGATAGAGTCGCAGACCTCGATGGTCAGCTCAGGAAACGGCAGGGAGATATTTGCTACGGTAGGGACCCTTAGGGGTATATCCCCTACTTCATATTGATTTATCAGAAGGTTCCTCGTAAGTAAGTTTCTTTTGTCGTCGATAGACTCGGCTGGAGGAGCTCCTGGAGTAAGTTAGTCTTTTAGAGGTGGAGTAAGGAAGGTGCCCTTCAGCGTGTGCCACTTTGCTATTTCAAACACGCCTTTTTCGTTGACGGCCTCTTCAATTTTCTTTTGGAAACAAGAGATTTTTGCATGCTTAGTGAACTCCCTCCGAAAGTCCTTTCTGTCAGCTTGTGATGCGGATCCACCCTGAACCCTCTCCCGATATTTCTTCCTTGCTTCACGGCAACTCTGATTCCACCAGGACTGTCCTTTGTTGTGATGTAGCGCCCATTTTGCTGATCCTGCGAATGATCTGTTCTACTCTTCTGACGATATTTGCGATGGATTTGTCTGCTAATGGCAGAACGCCATCTAGTTGGGATAGCGAGAGCGATAGGAAGGTATCCCTGTCAATGATAGACAAGCGAAGACTATTTTTTGTTGTGTTGTTCCGTACTCCACAGTGTACAGTGGTGAATAGAGGAATGTGGCCTGAGATAAAATTTAGGTCCTCCTGAACTGTTGCGATGGTACCCCTGGTCACCAGTTAATTTGAGCCAATGCTGAGATCTAGAACATTTCCACGATTATGTTTAAGTCTATCCATCTCTGAAATTAGTAAAAGGCCACTCGATTCGAGCCATCGGGTGAAAGCTTCGGATTGGGGGCATGGTGAGCCTCGATAAGATGGGTGCCACATTAGATGATGTAAGTTCAGGTCTCTCATCAGGATAGTTTGATGAGGGAAAGAGACATCCGCTGTGGAGATGAGGCAGGAAACTCTAGCCCCTGGGTTGGTAGAGCCCGGGGGTGCATTTTATGCAATGATGATCAGAAAGCGAGGGTTGTTGGGGACTTTGACAGAGAGGAATAAGATGTCACCTATTTCCTGCTCTGTTGTAGATGGCGGTCGCTTTTGGTAGTGAGTTAAATTGCTGTTATTCTTCGTTAGGTTACCACCCTTGGTCGAATAGACCAGTCATCGACTGGGGAGTAACATTCGAATGAGGGATGTTTACATGTGATTCTTCGTCCTGTATCCGAAAAGATATAGGGTTCTTGAATCAATAGGAAATATATGCGTGCATCGAGAGCATTTTGGAGGGCTATTAGTTTGGCAGTAGATGAGCGGCCAAGATTGACTGAGAGTATTTTAATTGTGTTTGGTGTATTTACTCATTCATTTGATTGGAGCTACACTGATGGCTATCTTCAGCCAGAATTTCGAACCTGCCTAGTTCTGTTTTTAGGGGGTCAGAGGGCCCGATGTTCGTCCCGGAGCCCTTCGAGGGAGAGGTGGGAGTATTAATAGTGTTGGTGATTTCTATTGGCTGCGTGCGTATTATACCACAGTGACTGGCTTTAAGGCGTAGTCTTACAGCTGCTGCGGCTTGTCGGATTGCGATGATTTGTTGCTTGGTTTCATGGATAAGAGAGTGTAATCAAACATTGTGTCAAGTATGATAATTTCCTTAGCGCGCGGTTAGTACAAAGTTAGCTTTGTGTTAATTTATACTTGTCGATCACTAAACCTAAATTATGCGCTCGCTAACATAAGCGCTTATCCCCTTTTCTAGTCACTAGTTATGTCATCTTTTTCTATACATTATCTTCGCGCGCGCTCATTACATTGTTATGTCAGGATTGTTAGAAACTATTTCCAGATAGCTGAAGAATAGCTGATGATAGTAGACTTTCCATTGTAAAGAGATAGAGCTTGTGTGCGAGTTAGAGGTTCCCTGTTCACGCAACGTCTTCTTTCTCCTTGATTACACATGAATTCTCTTCCTTAGTGAAGACCTCTATCTATTTAAATTTATTGATTACATCTTTCAAACTTCTTCTGTGAAGAGACCCACTACAATTTTTGCAATCACTTTTCTTTATCTCCCATTTTTTGCGCCCTGTGGAATCCGTCCTAACTCTATCCACGAGACTTGGAGTGGAATGTGTTGTCTATTCTCGATCGAATATGCATTCCAAAGAGTCAGCTGGATGGGACTCATGGAAATTCACATACTTTGGTATTCACTTGTGTGCTACTGCAGGGTTACAGGAGATATGACCACTCTCTACGTGTTGCGTCGAGAAACAGATTCTGCAGCGAGGAAACCGTGCACAGTCACGTTTGTTATGCCAGCCGAAATAGCGTCCGCACTGGAGAATTCTTATTCTTTGTGGTAGTAGTTTGGCTGCCACTCGATCACCAAAGAGTGGGAGAAATTTTGATAGCCTTGAACCCTTGGGGAAGAGAACTATCCAGTTATTGCTAGGACTAAAATCGGAGGTTGCTGTACCTCGGGATTTAAGAACGTTTAATGGGGCAGTATGGGTAAGGTCAATGAGTGCTTCTGCAATGGTGACCTCATCAATCTCTATCGCCTCTACTGTGCATTTTCTGTTGTATCCAACGTTGGTACGAGGTACATCCGAAATCATATAGGCTGAGTGATTCTCTGGTTTCTCAACTATACACTGTCCCCAAGATGATAAGAATGTTTGTATTTAGGGAATTTTTGAGACCAGCATCTCTTGAGCTGCTGGGGAGGCTGGGCAGATTTCAAAGCCAGTTTTTGTGGGCTGTACCTCACGTACGAGTTTTGGTCTAAAAACTTATTGAGCTGTTCCATTACGGCGTAGGGAGATAAATCCAAGGCTAGATGTCCAGCAGCAACTCGAAGTAGGAGTCTATTATCTTCATACGGCTTTGCGGGATTATTTATGCTCGTATTTTGAGCTGAATTCGTAGGCGGGCCGGCTTGTTTAGGTGCGGACTGCAGGCTGCGGGCGGCTTGGTTCCCTGAGGGTTGAGAGGTTGAACCTAGGCTCACTGTTGGTTGAGAGGCCTTTTGCGTTGCCTGTAGTGTCTGTATTGTCTATGTCGCTGGGTGTGGTTGAGGAGTACGAGGTGAGCCTCTAACATGACACTCAAAATGACATCGCGCTACTGAGTTAAGATCCATGATAAGTTCGCGGAATGTATTTTTAAGATGTTGAGGTAGAGAGTTTTTTTCACCAATCGTCCCATCAAGTACGACAGCAATGTTTTGGAACATGAGGGTGACCTCACGATTCCTGGATGTACCGGCTTATAACCGAGCTATCCCTGTAGCTTATGCTTCCAAGCATAAGCATTGGAACATCTAATTAGAAGAATAATTATTAGTGCAATTACGCGGGTTTCATAAGATTAGCTTGGCTAATTTCTCAAGATCATGAAATTAAAGCAGTGAGATTAGGAGCAATGCGATCGTATTAGGAAATGATTCTAGTTCTATTACGAACTTAATCGGGCATCGAATAGCATGACTCTGTGATTTATTTATCGATGCTAAAGATGAGATGGAAGAGGAATGTATAAGGATAGAGAATGTACACTTAGATTCTTCTCCATAGATAGAAAATTAACTACCATCTTCTATTCAAACGCTCACTGCTTTCAATAGCTGATCTGTGACACTGGCGTCTGCGGCGGAGGTGGTTAACAGTAAAATCTCTGTCAACGACCCCTCTCCATCCATCTGGGTAGAGTCATTTTGGGGTGCAGGGGGTAGTGAAGGGAGGAGGGGGAAGATTTGTCATAATGACGCGGCGAGATTGTCTGACGGAGAAGGTTCGTGCCGCTGTGGTTTTGGTCCACGGTATGCTATCTCCGTATTTAATTCAATTTTAATTTTAATTGTTGGGATGTACTCAGTAATTGGAATGTTTGTCACAGTTTGAGTAGAGATTTTATGATAATCGAATAAACAAACGTAGTTATTACATTTTTTTCTACTTCTACAAACTTGATCTAAAGTCTAGCTATATACTTGTTACCTAATTTCTAGAATATTCCTTATCACTCAATAATTCTTCACAACATACCATACAAGAGATAGAATAACTTATAGTCGAGATCTAGAATATTCTAGTTTCAAAATCAAAAAATTGTGCACGAGCATTATGACTCATGATACAAATTCCAGTCACGTGATCAAGGGCTACATCAACTTGATGACTGCGATGATCATCGTAAGCTACAGGACCAATAAAGGCTTACAAGCCGTCACACTAACCCCATCTCTCCTTTAATTATTGAGGAACTTATTTTTATTTTGGTCCTTTGCGATTTCGACGTCGGCGCGTTGTATCAGAACTAAAGTTTGGGTACTCAGGTTTGATGATATGAATAAATAGGGAAGATATTTTTAGATGGAGAATGGTCACAAAGATGAAATAAAGTTAGTTCTGAAGAGACTCTAGAAAGGTATGTAGTTATAATTCAGATAAGGATAAAGGTAATGATGTTGATGATTCAAGTTAATTGATGAAGATTGTTATTTATGATGATTTTGATTCTGATTTTTTACCCTTTCTGCCGGAATTCATCTCCTTATGTATACATGAAATCCGAAAGTCTATAACTGCTTCAATATACCTGAATAGTTCATATATCAAAACTATTCTGTTGTGAGATGATCCGATATGAGGGTTAGCTGTACCGATAGAGTTATGCCAACACTCGGTTTATCCCTTAATAAGTCCCACTTGAATTGTCCCACTTGAGTTGTCCCACTCGATATCCCTTGAAACGACTAAGATATTTTACCACTCGGCTTAATTCCTGATAATTAGATGAGACGGCGAGTTGTGAGTACTTGTGACTTTAATGATAAGACCCTTACATTTTGATATACTGTAATGGGTGGAATCAAGGCGGCCAGCGTCGCTAACTCGGAACAGCGTCGGGCCAAATGGAAAACAAAAGAACAAATTGAAAGATTGAGACAAGAGGGACGATGTTTCCGATGCGAGCGAAAGGNAACTAGAGGCTCCTAGGCATAGTCGCACCTGGGAGCTGAAGGCAAATGACACTGAAGTTATTAGTTTAAATACAAATTCATTTCTTGTTAATGCGTTGTTAGACGATACTGTGATCGTACAATCCTTAGTAGATAATGGATGCCTGTGCCATGGTATCATTAATGATTCGCTGGAAACTAAATTAAATCTGCCGCGATTTTCCATTACACCCCGATCTCTAGAAACCGCAGAAAATTCTTCAGACAACAAGCCAATTGTGGAATTTATCACGTTCGTATCGCCAGATCTCGACGGTTATGTTACGCCAAAACTGTGGCTATATGTCATTCCCCACAGCACACATCAACTAATTTTGGATAAAAAATGGCTCGAGTACCAAGATGCTATTATACATTCAAAGGAGCAAAAATTGGAACTTTGTAAGAATGGAGGATCTGTTTACAGCGTCAAACAATGGCGACAAGAAATGAGACATGTGGCACGTCCAATTGTTGTGGTTATGAGAGCGAAACAGGCAGGAATTCCGAGAAAATAATTTAATAAAGCTGAAGAACTGAAGTGTTACACACCGAGTATTTATCCAAGCAACCTTGTATGCTGTTTCTGGGTACTTCCATCCCCAAACTCCTATGCGAGCCCCTATGCGCGTCCACCTGTGGGTTATAACGTACAATGGCATTAATTATATGCGTCAATAATCTTTCAATGCACCTGAGTATAACAAACAATAACAATATCCCTAATCGCTTATCTCACGTAAACGTGACACCAATTAAAACTCCTATTGTGGCTGTGGTATCAATGATCGAAACGGTTTCTATATTTTAAGCATCGCTTGAGGATATAAACAAAGCACTACGTGTTAAAGCAATAATTTCGGTGCAACAAGCACATGATCGCTTACCGAATGAAGTTCAAGACTTTGCCCATCTATTTTCAGATAACAGCGGATCGAATGATTTACCACCGTCTCGAGGGACACTCGACCGTACCATTGTCTTACTTGAAGAAAAGGGGAGAGCATTAATACTACCGTGGGGCCCACTTTGAAGCATGTCACGGGAGGAATTGCTTGTACTGAGAAAGACATTAACTGACCTTCTATTCAAGGGGTGGATTAGACCAAGAAGCTCAGCTGCAGCTGCACCAGTTCTATTCGCCAAAAAACCGAATGGTGGTCTCAGATTTTGTGTAGACTACCGAGAATTAAATAAAATTACATTTCCTGATCGTTATCCACTACCATTGTTCAAGGAGACATTACGACAATTATCAAAAGCAAAATGGTTCACAAAACTTGATGTCAAGTCGGCTTTTCACCGGATACGTATGAGGGAAGGTGATGAGTGGAAGACGGCTTTTCGTTGTCGTTTCGGGCTTTTTGAGTGTTTGGTAATACCTTTCGGTTTAGTTAATGCTCCAGCCACATTTCAAAGATATGTAAATGAGCAGTTAAAAGAGCAACTTGATATTAATTCTACAGCTTACATGGACGATGTGCTGGTATATACAGACGGTAGCAAAGATGACCATTGGAAAACAGTTCGTAGCATTCGGGGCAACCTTGAAATGGCGGGATTATTTCTTGGTATTGATAAGTGTGATCTTTTATGCCAAAAGGTCAAATATTTAGGTTTTATAATTGAAGCAGTCAAAAGTATAACTACTGAACCAGCAAAAGTAAAAGCTATTCTGGAATGGCAGGCACCAAAGACTGTTATAGGTGTGCGATCGCTCCTAGGCTTCGCTGAATTCTATAGTTGCTTCGTAAACAAGTTTTCTGAAATTTCAGCCTCATGGATTGAATTAACTAAAAAGTGAACCACATGACATTGGGGGAAAGAATAAAATTCCGCCTTTGAAAAACTTAAGAAGATATTTGCTTCAACACCAGTGCTAGCCCAAGGGGATCCTTGAGAATCTACACCAGCCATTAGGAAATTTATCAACAAATTGGTATGAAACTAAAGTGGATATTTGTTTGGAATTATCGGAGGATTGAGATCACCAAATTTGGTTCTACAAGTATATAGTGTACGACTGCTTCAGTCGATTCATATCTAGAATGTACATAATTACATATTTGTACTTCACATAAAATAAAAACATATTTATTCAATTGCTATTCAAAACAGAAATCGAGAGTTTCTATTGGTATCAACTATTCCTTTATCACTTCATGCTGTATATAGAGCCCCTCCTCCGTCCAGGAAACTCTAGATACACTTATAGTTACGCAGACAACAACGCCTTTCTTCGATCTGGAAAAACGCTCTGAGACCACGCTTAAACTCGCTGATGATCTGAATCTTTCCATGGAATGGGGCTCGAACAATGCCATCGCGTTAGACCAAGACAAAATGGAACTACAACATTTCATACAGGCCCCGAAACCCGAAGAATATCCGGATTTGCTCTTCAGATATCAGACTATAGCCCCCAATCAAGTAACACGCTGGCTAGGGTTTTTGCTCGACAGGAAACTTTCTTTTCTAGTTCACGTGATTAAATGGTCAGCGAAAGCAGCGGCAGTAGCAGCCTATTTGAGACGCCTCAATAACACGCAACGAGGATCCCGCCCAGACCTAATCATACAAGCATCTAAGCTATGTATCAACACAACAGCTATGTATAGGGCCGAAATATGGTGGCCAGGGGAAACGATTTTATCATAGAGCAGAGGTAAATATAGAGAACTGAAGCACAGGAGCTGCCAACAGGTGTCACGTCTCTCAAAAGTCATTCTTACCGGGACCAGAGTAATCCTCCCTGTCTAAAAAACTACCCCATCAACAATCCTCCACCGGGAATCTGGAATACCCCTTGTATTTTTACTCCAAGATATCAAGCTAAGGCAAGCGCTGTGGTTATAAACCCTAGATGAATCACATCCAGTGAAGAAAAGGGCATATAGCAAATCTATCACTCGACTCTCTCGAACTACCAAGTTTCTCACCAAATCCTTAGATTCGGAAAATATAACGCTTGACAAAGTACACCCCATAACTAAAGTCGAATTCAACCATTCTAGGCATGACATCCAAATATAAACAAATGGATCACTTAACCCCAACGGAAAAGCCGGGGGCAGTTACATTCTACACCAAGCAGGGCAAAGAATCACCACAGGCAGCTTCTGTATTAATCGGAAAGTAGAACTTATCGACACTGAAATTATAGCGATTCACCGAGCATTATCAGCATGTATGGAAAAAGCACTCACAAAGTTCGCCAACAATGTCATAATATACACTGATAACAGGACAGCTTCTGGAGTCATAAATGGGAAACAAACACTGACCTGCCGCAGTGAAGCCCGAAAAATTCAGAACCTACGGAATGACTGGACCACGCGACAGAAACTTGCACATGTTGAATCAGGAAAAATAGCGGCAATATTGGTCCCCAGCCACGGGGGAATCGCAGAAAATGAGGAAGTAGACCGCCTGGCAAAATCAGGAGCCCAGATAGGATCCATTCCCCAACCCGAAGAGAATCCATCGCACGCAGCTGTCGAAAATGCTGTTAAGGCTAGTAGGAAACAACTTCTAGATGTGTGGTGGCATATCCACGCACCTCCAAGATACAAAGAGCTGAGAATTCAGGAAAGAACACCAGGGAAATGCCCGGCCGAGCTGCGTCTGTCACGGAAAGCCCTTAATTGTCCAATTTCGTCACGATCAAAACACGGAGATTTCAAGCAATACCATGAGAGATTCCAGCACGAAGCCTACTTACCTTGCCCGTGTGGGAGAGAGAAAACCCCAGTTCGTTTTTTCTTCTGCCGCCTCACAAGAGTACTAGTCAAGAAACAAATCGGGAGACGGAAGCCATACGAGGCTATAAATTGGCTCTTGGAAACAGATGAAGAAGCCAACGCCCTAGGTAGAATTATAAAATAACAGTAGCTATCAACAGCAAAGTGAAATAGTATAGCGAGCCATGAGATGGACACGTTCCCTAAATTTTAATAGTTTTATAGATAGTAATACTTGCCGCGGGCTTAGCCTTTGCAACACTTCCTACGCCTCCAGGGAAACTATAAGGCAACTATCAGAAGATGGTTAGCCGCGGACGCTAAACGTTTCAAATTCAAATTCTAATATCTAGTAATTGTTGAAATTAAGTGCTACTAGCAGTTTAGAGATAGTGTTGTGTACTCAAAGTGATCTGCACGAACACGCTAGTCTCCCAACAGCTAAGACTCTAAATTATGAAATACGCTAAGCTGTATACGATCAAATAAATAGAACTCTTAGCGTTAGATTACTATAGTATATATAGTTAGCACTCTTTGTCTAAGCGGGAGTAATTAACAACTCCACACTTCGGATTTACCGACTCCTATTTGTGCCACTCTGTTATTTCTATTATTTGTGATAGTTTCTGTTATTCTAATAATTGAGACTATTTAAACCAAGTATAACAAATTGTTGCTATCCACAAGCCCCATAACTTCCAACAATAATTGTTGAAATTGTAGGTTAAATTAGTAATCGACTGATCGTCATTAACAGTCAAGGATATACCTGCCTTGGCTTTGACAGTAATTACTACAGTTAAAGAGTACGCTTAACCGTACTGATCACTAATCACTTACGCAATGCTGGGAACTCAGGGGATAACTCTCACAAC
>JAHYSP010003752.1:349-12459 GCA_019455505.1 Pleochaeta shiraiana
CTAAGGCGGCTATCGGTAGATAGTTTCGCCGCGGACGTAAAATGTTTCAAATCAAATCAAATCAAATATACTGCATTAGTGTGATAGGGGTTTTTGGTGAGGGAACTAAAATATTCCATCCCAAATAGGTAACTGCCTTTCGAAAAAAACTCAAACTTGTATAGGGAAATTGCTTTTTATTTTATCGACCCATGGTGAACAATATTCTCAGATTGTCATGTTTTTCATTTCAATTTTGGATTCATTAAATTATTTTTTAAAATCTTTATTTTGAAACACCTGTCTAAGCTACAAAATCTCTCATTATTCACACAAATTTAGACAAATAAAACACGGAAAAACAATCCAAAACTTAGTAACGAGTGTGCCTCCCATTCGCATCCAAAACTGCCTGGCACCTCGAATGAATACTTTCAAGAAGTGGCGTAAGATGTTCACTGGTGATAAAGCGCCAGCTAGCTTGAATTATTGCATGAAGTCTTGAATCTGGCAACCGTTGTACGTCTAGTTCGGGGAAACAGTTCTGCATGTTATCTTTCAGAGTGTTCCAGACATTTTCAATAGGATTTAAATCAGGGGAGAAGGGAGGCCATTCCATCAGCTCGAAGCCCGCTCCAGCAAATTCATCTAACACCCGGCCTCAAGAGCAGGTGCCGAGTCTTGCATGAGTATCATGCCCAGGTGCTCTCTGCGAATGCTCTCTGTGATAGTTGATAATTAATGGCACGACCCTTTCACTGAAGTTGGCTTGGTTTATTTTCCCCCATATTTTGTCTAACACTAAACGTGAACCTTTTTGAGATCCCATAAAGATCCCCAGAACATCCAGCCATTCCCATTCAGACTCCTTATATCTACACAGGAGTCTTCAACTTGTTCATCTGCCTAAATTGCGCGTTAGAGCTAGATATAATTTATATAGCATTAGTAATTACCTGTCTAGTTACCCAAGAGATTTTATGAGGGTTACCGGTAGCTTATGTCTCACCGGTCCAGAGAACCCGACTCCATTCTTGTTAGATACATAACTTTATTGGTTACTATTTTAAGATGCATATCATATCGCCTAATAACCCAATTTAGGTATAAATCTTGTCGACAAATCATTTAACAAAAATCTACATGATTTCTTATTGATGGTTACTGATTTATCGAATATGTTGGACTCCGATTGGTGGTTATCTTAAAATAGAACCGATGCCCCACTTTTAAAGCTGACTTTCTCACCTTCTACCCAATGAAAAGAGGACGATGAGAATAAGATATTTTGAACTGACAAAACCACGACCAAACAAGTTTTATGAGCAGACATGATGGTTATTAAAATTGAGTCAAGGGATTTTATTAGGCATTTCATGATCTATTTGGTGTTCTTGAGTTTATTTTAGATGATGATTTTCCTTCTATATTTGGTAGCTTTCATATTTGGAGCGCGAGAGAGTATTTCTGATTCGGAGAAGGAAATCATAAGAAATGTATATAGAGAGCTCATTAAGATGATTTAAAGAATTAGGTCAATTTCTACTGAATTATCAATATTTCTAAAATCATTCCTATCTGCCACAGGACAGATTCCTAGTATCCTGATAAATCTTCCAAAGTCCAGTTTATGTGAGTTCGAGCGAGATCTATCCTCTTCGTTTTTTTAATCTCACTCAGTACAGGCATTGAGCGAGCTCGATTTCGAGTTTATCCCCTACTGTTAAGAGCATTTTGGATGGATTTCACACCAATGTTCCAGTGCATAAATAGATTTAGAAAGAGATCCAGAAAACTTATCCGGCGAGCCTCATATGAAGACCTAACAAAGGCCACCAACTGATCTATCTGCTGACTAGACAGTACAGGCGAGCGCCCTGTCCGAATATTTGGGCTCTCACTTTGCCGGGCACAAGCATGTAGAACTTGGGACCAGGAGAATCCAAGACCATCAGCAATTTTCTGAATGGTTTTGTTAGTGTATTTTCGCGATGTTTTTATGCGAATACAGTCTTCTGGTGAGAGGTATTTTCGACGGCGTTGCGATGATGGATAAGTAGGGCTCATTTTTGTTAGATCAAACTTGATGGTACTTCGTCGTCTGTGAGGAGATGAAATTGAGATATTTAGGAGAATAAAGTCTTGTAGCGCGGGGAAACAGTAATATTGAGCGATTAGATAATTAGTCTCTAGAAGTATTGCCTCTTTCGTAATAGTCTGGAATTTAAATACACCCCTGTCACGCCAATGCATTATAGTTGACGTAGCCCTGAAGTATTGTACTGTCTACTCCGGTACAGTATCGCAACCATATACATTGTTAGTACGCATATAGTCCCCGGGGGTAAATTAGGCACTTTGATCCGTGTAGTTAATAGCGATCAAAGTACCCAACTTACTCAAGGGGACTATATGTGTACTAACAATCTATATGGTAGCTATACTGTACAAGAGTAGATATAGCACTGCATAGAGTCTAGAGTCTGCCAAATCCAGTACTTTTTGTACACTTGGGCAGTTGTACATCTCTGCCACTCAAGGAACTTATAATGTGTGTCCTTCATATTATCAAATTTTAACATGTCATGAAATACTCTTGCGCTTCCACTTACATAACTTTAATTGGTTTAATGCTATTTATACATATATCTTCTTATATGTTAGAAATGATGTAATAATATATCGACTTCATTCCCTCATTAGTATATCGAGAAACAAGACGAATAATGGATACATGTGTTGTGTAATTTTGCTGAAAGAAAATTTTCATCCCAGTCACGTGATATAATAAAATTTAATTATTCTTTTACCAGAAAGAAGCTAGCTAATCACTCGCTCAGGAAACTGAGCTTGTACAAATTTGATACTGTTTGTGTTGGTTCATGTTCAATGGTGCTAACAAATTTTAGGTTTCAGTTTTCTGTCCCTGAGTTTGCATGGTCTCAAGGATATGGTTATATCATTTATTGGAAAATACCGAAAACTATATAGTTAACAACATCACGAATAACCACATTCACGGATAGCCGCACTCGCGGATAACTAAATCACTGATACACAAAATTTAGAATGGAACCTATGACTTTGATATCGAATGTACAGTTTCCTTTTTATCCTGAAATTTAAACTAAAATTATTATAGAAAGAGCTTTATGTATAAATATGTAGTCAGCTGTCTCTGAGAGAGTAGATCATGGATGAAATCAATAGAAAATTTATAGCTATTCTTGATAAAGATTATATTTCTATAAGCTTGCAATCTCATCTATATCCATATATTCGAATAATAGATCATAATAAATTTTATGTCTATTTACCTAGATAACTAGAGTCAGCTAATTATGAGCCCGGGATTTTCCACCACAAAATAATAACATATTTTAAACATTAAAGATGAGTTCTTCATTAATCCTTAAAAATGCTGGGGGATTTCGAACAATGGCGTCGTGCCGTGGTAGAAAGAGTAAATCAACTATTAACAGACGATTTACTTGAAACGGAAAATGATGAGGCGCCAGATCCATCCATGCAAATTGTAAGACCTCCATGTCTAAAAGATGATGCTAATACACCAGAAATAGCTTTATGGGAAGCTAAAGAACGACAGTTTATCATTGTTCACAATGGAACCCAGCAACTTCTGGAGTATATGGTTCAAACACTTGAGCCCACTCTATATGAACGCGTCATTTCAACAAATGATTTAACGAAACGCACACCCACATTATTGTATCAAGCAATCAAGAAAACGCTGAACCCTTCTTCTGAGTCTACAGAAACGGGGTTGCAACTCAGACTCACTATCCTTGGGCGTTCATCGAAAACCACAGACATCGATGTTTGGCTAAACAGTTGGATACAAGTTGAGAACATCGCCAAAAGAAGTAATTACTCCTGGTCAAACGTCATTATTGATCGGTATCATGCAGCATTAGGGCGAAGACCTATTTTCTTTGCTACAAGTTTTGCAGCACATATCTTGATGGGCTCAATTACCTTATCTGAATTAGCCGAACAATACAGACTATGAGAAGCAAAATTAAAGCGTTTTGAGTATGTTGGAACCAAAGAATTAGAGACTGTTTTTACTCCACTGGTGTCCCTTGCAACGGTCGATAAAGAAGGGTTAAAGTTGAATGATAAGAATGAAAATAGGAAAGACCAAAAAGTCCGTTGTCCGTGTGGGACGCGAAATCATTCGATCAAAGAATGTTTTCTACTGATTGCAGACTTGCGACCAGAAAGTTGGACTGATAGTAGACCAATTAATTTATGCCAAAAATAAGTTTTACGCCATTATCATGGACACGAACAAGAAAATGCAAATCGAAAAAGACCTCGGACATAAAATTCCTCCAGAACTGTTGGAAAATCCTGCTGAACAGAAGACATCAGCTCTAAGTATATCAGATAACACGAATTTTCACGATGAGTTCATTACTGAATGTTCAATATCTAATAACTTACATGAAAATTCCTCTTATATGCTTACTCTTGCGTTATCACAAGCCGCTTTTCCATACAAAAATTAGTGGGTATTTGATTCAGGGTCAGGGCGGCACAAATGCCACCAAAAATAATTATTTCACAAATTCAAACCACTTGCAACAGAGCAAATGATAACAACAAGTGTAGGGAATTGCAATTTCGAGGGCGTTGGCTCGGTTGTATTAAAAATTACAACACCACAAGGTCCGGGTGTATTAAAAATCGTGGGGGTTCTATATGTTCCCAAGTTCATGATCAACATTGTATCAATGGATAGAATCAAGGATCAAATGTTGATTAGGGATCACTCTGAAAATTGGGTAACTCGATGGGATGCACATAGAACACCTGTGGCAAAGGTATGGAACCAGTATAACTAGAATTTCATTGCAAGAGAAGTAATTTATCCTCTTCAGACAAGTATAGTAAAGGATCTGCACGAAACTGTGTCAATTGACTTCATCCATGAATCAACTTTAGCGTTAAAAAATTCGTCGCTTAGGAAAGTTTCTTCAGCTGATGACGTCATTTGGCATCGTAGGCTTGGGCACCCTTGTTCTAACACAGTGAAAAAATTGAATGATGCTGCAGTTGGAATAAGAGTCACAGGTTCATTTGAGGAACAATGTGAGAGTTGTATGCTTGCTAATTTGAAGAGAATTGTGTCCAGAGTACCAGTCGACAGAGGCTGTTCTTGCTGGAACAGAATGCATGTCGACATAATAGTATTCTCGAAGGCATGGAATTTAGATATGTATGCCTTACATGCTTATGATGCAAAAGGTCAAGGGCATCTTATTGAGACTCTCGCATCAAAAGACCAGTTAACTTTGTCCCGATCAATAATGAATATGATCCGGAAGATGCAAAATGAAGGGCGTACAATTCAATATCTTCATAGTGATAACGAGAAAAGATTGGGAAATCAATTCCATTAAATGCTCCAAAAAGAAGGAATTAAATTCGAGCTAACAGTGGCTTATACTCTAGAACAAAATGGGTTTGCTGAGACATCGGGTAAGAGAATATGTACTTTTGCGCGAGCTTTAAAGATTCAATCCAGTTTCCAAGAACTTTGGCCAGAATTGGTACGTACGGCGGTATATCTCCTAAATAGAATGCCAGCTATAGGACTAAACTGGGCAACACCTTTTGAAATTTACAATCAAAAGGAAGCCTGATATTTCAAACCTCAAGATCATAGGTTGCCGTGCATATGTACATATCCCCAATCAAGCACGTCCTGCATCGTACAAACTCGCCGAAAGAGCATGGATAAGATACTTAATAGGGTATGAAGCTCATAATATTTGGCGTAAATGGCACCCAAAATCAAGACAAGTGGTTCGTGTCCGAGATGTAGTCTTTCAGGAAGACCGTTTATTTCGAGACGATGATAAAATTTTAGAATCCCCTATTGACATTGATCAATTTTCAAACATAAAAGGACAAACAAATGAAGAGATTTTTGAACCACGTTTAAATATATGGAATGTGATAAATGAAGGTGATACCAAAAGACAAGAAATTAAAATCGTCGAAGATTCAAAAAACCCAGTTTTTTAAAAAAAAAATGAACCTCTGAAAATAATGCAGATCTTGATGAAAAACGTGGTATTCCAGGAGAATCTTTTGAATCAAGTCCAATTAAAAATTAACCAAGACTCGCAATAAGGGAAAATGGAATTTCGGCTGATCTTGACGATAGAAACATTCTAGATGGCAAACGAAAAAGATACCCAAAAAACAATTCATATTCTACAATTTACACGGAGTCAAATGAATACTTTGATGTTGACTCTGGCGAGCCTTTTTTTTTTTTTTTCATTGCCTCGCTAACGCAATCACAACTGATCGTTTTTATGAAAAAAAAAAATAACTCGTTTCAACAAAGAAACAGAACTTCAAACACAACCTCTAAATTCATGTTCACAGGACCCAATTACGTGGAAGCAAATGCTATTAGCACAACGATCGCGCCCAATTTATGATTGCTACTGAAGCCGAATTTCAGGGACTTCAAGATCGTCACGCTTGAGATGTTATAAATATTAACGATATCCCTGAAAATTCTAAAATTTTTCCTATGAGGTGGGTGTTTGTCACGAAAAGAAATGGTGACATCGTCTAACATAAAGCCCGTATTGTCGTTCGAGGAGTTCTAGATAAATCATCATATAACCGTGATGAAATCTATTCTCATACGCTTAATCTACAACACTTCAGGTCTATCATGTCATTCATTAACTACAATAATATGGAGACCCTCAGCTTTGATGCAGTGCAAGCATTTGTTAACGCCAGAAGAAATAATCCTATTTAATGCTATATGCCTAAAGGGTTTCCTGAGAGAGGGATGGTATTCCGTGTATGGCAAGCTCTCTATGATCACAGACAATCACTAAAAGATTGGTTTGATTGCTACAAATCTGCTCTGAGATCACTAAAACTAAAACTTAAATCAGTTAATGAAGAGAAATGATTTTGGGTAGATAAAAATGGAATAATAATTTTCTTCTATGTAGATGATTTCATTATTCGCCTACGATAAAAAATTTGAGAAAGAGGCACTCGAGTTACAAGATAGATTGAGTAAATTATTTTCAATAAAGATTTTTTTTTTTTTTTAATTTTAGGTCCTAGGTTATTTGCCCTATCACCACTATGAGTCCAGGCCCGGTGAAGTCGGCAGAGATCAAATCCGAAGCGTGCTCTACTCGTTCGCACCAACTACCACTACGGGAGTTATTTACATGTATAGAGGGGTTTTCGGACAAAGAGATGAAAGAAATTGGATTTACAGTAGCGAAAATAGGAAACACAAATTGAAAAGAAAAGAAGAGAGAAGAAAAACCCCCTTTTGAGACTTATGTCAGCATTCCTCATATCAGCTTCCGATCATCCATTTCATTACAAATGATTATAATTTCACTGATCACTGTCCTCGCGTACAGCTGAAGACTGTTATGCACTCAAAGCCCCAAAGCAGCCAGTGGCTCGTGCAAATTCTAAAAACTTCTCGAAACCCTTGGGTCCAAGTATTTGGTTGATGAAGTCATTTATTGTCAAGCCTTTCCTTAGCTTACGCATTTGTGTAGCATATTTTCTGCATCTAATGAAGTGTGTAGATGAAGTCTCCTGCCCGCAGGTGCAGTTCAAGTTAGCATCCTCATGTTTAAAGCGCTGGTGATACGCTGCAAAATCTTCGTGTCCTGATCTTGCTTTTAAAAGTCCGTGAAGAAGCCGTCGAGGTAAGGCTATTTCTGAGGGCTTACGGCGACGCATTTAAAGATCCAAATCCTTGTACCGAGCTGGACAAACTTTGGACCACCATTCATTTAGCGTTTCCTGTTGGGCGCTGCTGCATAAGTCGACGGAAATAAGCTAATGTTATAGTCTGTGGCGTAAAATTCAATGGAGGGAGTAATTGAAGTGCTGAGCGAGCTTCTAAATCTGCCTCTTCATTTCCTTTGGTTTTGTAGTGACCAGGCACCCAACGGACCTCAGCATTGGCTATTTGGGAAATTTCCCGAAAAGATCGATTTGATTATAACGAAGAAGTTCCTTTACCTGTAATAAGTGCTCCAACTGCCTCTTGGTTGTCCAAGAGGACGAAGATTCTTTGGCCTATCTGTCTGGCAAGAACTGCTGCTCGCAATACCTCAAGAGCCCCATTTATTTCGGCATCGTAAACTTCTCCGCCATGCATGCTAACTCTTCCTTTTTCAAATGTTCGTCCCTCACGCTGAAGTACAAAGCCCCAGGCGGAGCGCTCATGTCCCTCGAATGATCCATCTGAATAAGAGCAGATATCTCCCTGAGAGATTGTTCTCATCCATGCAATATGATCCTTCACTCCCATTAATTTTTCCCGCTGCTCTATAGGATATTTTGGACCTAATAAGGCCTCTGCACATTCTGCTACTGGAATTTGGTGGTATTTCCGCTGCAAACGTGTCATTTGTGTTTCGGGACGCTTAGCTACTCTTGATCTTATCCTATTCTTGAGTGTACTAACATTGGGGCAAGTGCTTGCACGACTAAGCATAGGATGCCACTCATCAAGAGAAGATAAACTTGCAGCAAGCCGTAACCTTTTGTTTTCCAGAAGAATTCTAGCTGGTAGAATGCCACTTTCTCGGTGAAATATCGCAAGTGGTGTAGTTTTCCATACTGGAATTGCAGCTCTTAGTGCTAAATATACCGCATTGTCAATTAAACCACAATGATGAGTAGTAGGAAGTGTGACAAGTCCATGTGTAGTCGGTCGTTTTAAGCCTGGCCACCACATTTCCGACCCAAAGGTCGCTACTGAGATGACACATTCATCTATTGACATCACAAGAGGTTTTGGAGCAGCACCTCTCAAGACTGGGTTTAGCCTACGCATATGTTGGGCAATTTTTAATGCTTTACTACACCATGTCTCCACATGATGTCTAAAAGATAGTTTAAAGTCTTAATGTATGCCGAGCCATCTACTATGTTTGACTGGTTCAAATCTGACTCCATTAAGAGTTAATCCAACAGGGGTTTCTTGACCACGTCCCGGAAATTGTACTACTTCAGTTTTTGTCAAGTCAAACGAGACAGCATTTTCACTCGCTCAGTCGAGCAAGATATTCACTTCCCTTTGTGCAGCAGCAGCTGAATCCGTTATAGTTCGACCAATTCCCAAAATTCCGATGTCGTCGGCGTAGCTAAATCGAGACCCAAAGTTGATACCTCGCATTGGTTCGGCTAAATATAACAGAAAAAGTAAAGGAGATACTGGGGAGCCCTGGGGAAATCCGCAAACTAGTTTTTTAGGGCTTGTTTTAACGTTCAGGTACCGAACTTGGACGCTCCGATCTGTCAGAAAATAGAAGGCCCATTTAAGAATTAATTCAGGCCATCCCCGAGCTTGCATCCTCCACAACAATCTGTTATGTAGGACTGCGTCAAATACAACTTGTACATCTAGCTTTACGAATGTTGACGCCCATTTTTGGCAGCGAGCTTCTTCTATATCGTGCACTAAGCAGCAGACTAGATGAGTTGCCGAACGTTTGGGAAGAGCACCAAACTGCTGTTGTCCTACTACGTCGGAGGTAATTGAGAGATGGGACATTCTTTTTGCAATTAGCCTTTCGAGGCCCTTTCCAAGGCACGATAATAAAGCGATGGGTCTCCACCCTTTTGCTGTAGTGAGGTCTCGATCTTCTTTAGGTAAAAATAAGACCTCTGCTAATTGGAAACACGTCGGGTGGTATCCAAAGTAAAGACATTCCCGGAATAGGTTTATTACATGTGGACTGATGCAATCCCAGCATGCTGTGAGGAGTTCTACCGAGATCCCATCTGCTCCTGGACAAGTATTATCGCACCCTATTGTACATGTTCTTACTTCAATTTGAGTTACTCCTCCTACCGATTGAATATGATTATTTCCCAACAGCGTGCAAGGAGGTAAATCATCTGTAGCTCGGTCTCGTGCCAAGAGGCTGTCTCGTAATATCTCCGCACATTCTTTTTGATCTGATATAATACGTCCTTGGTGTACTAGAGGTGAGGGGATTCGAGAGTGTTTGGGTGAGGCCTATCTCATGAGCCGGAAGATATCAAAGGGAGGAGAGGTTGTGGACTCAACGTGTTTTTTCTAGTATTCTCTTTTTGCTGAGGCTACTGTGGCCCTAAATGTTTTGATATCTTCTGAACGTTCGGAACATGTTGCAGACTCTTTGTAATTAAATTGTGCAATCTTGCATTCAGGAGTCCACCAGGGAGCAGATTTTCCTTTTCCTCTATTTGGTCTTTTCCCAACCGCCTTTATTGCGTCCTTCAGAACTCTACAAAGGTCCTGTGCGAGGATTTCTGTCTCTTCTATAGATCTGGGGGTCGAAATAGTGGAAAATCAGCGAGAGAAAATGTGAGCGAAGTGAGCTAGCTTATCTTTAGGGACCCGTAGTTGATCTTTTAACTTCGTTATTGGCTGAGTGTGACAAGGTGCTAACCCACAGACTAGAAAATGATCACTAGTCACACATTCTCCGCGTTCTACCCGAGCAGTGACTCTGTCTAAGTTAGTCCATGCTAAGTCGAGAGTGTTCCCACTACGATGAGTAGGTTCTCCCACGATTAATCAAGACATTTGATGATCTTAAGCCCACTTTTCGATTTCCACACCTTGTCCGTATGATGTTGAGGCACTTGGCTTCCAGGCCCAGTGAACAGAATTAAAATTGCCGATAGCAACTGACTTAGCCGGAGGGGTCCAGTCTAATAGTGGTTGTACCGCAGATGGATTATGCGGTGCTTTGTACACGTTGAAAAAAATTTTATGCCATTAATTAGTACCCAACAGTAGTCCCCTGTTAACTGGGAGATTGATAACTTTTGAATTGCATTTATTTTCGACGAATCTTTCATTGTGTAGATGACAACTCTTGGACGAGTGTCAGAAGTAACAACATATGGTAAATGACGATCGAAAATAATTGGGTGGGACTTCGTACGTCCCGACCACCAAGGCTCTTGAATTAGCAAGACATCTAGCTGTAGCTCACAAGTGCGGGCTAATGCAATTTCATGCGTGCTACCCCCTCTTCCCACATTGATTGACATGAACCTAAGAAAGTGTGGTTGGGGTTGGCGACCCTTTGGGTCGTTATTCATAAATCCATATTTGAATCAACCGAGCTTCCAACTGATTCTTGTTGAATATTATCAATTACATTTTCTGCGAATTCCTCCTGATCTAGACTTCCAGAAACGGGAGGTGATGGTCTCTCTTTCTTCTGGTGCAACATCGGTATTTTCCGGAGTTCCAATAACTACTTCCATCATAGATGCCTTCTCTTCCGCTACTCTTGCACTTATTTTTGCTTGAAATTCGCGATCACCGGCCTGACGATATACCCTCAATTGTTCTTTTGTAGGATCACCGTGGCGTGTTGGGCATGCTAGACATCTTTTACTGTCGGATTGATGAGGTCCTCTACAATTTCTGCACCGAGTAGCAGCCATGCAAATATCTTGAGTGTGAATTAGTCGAGCCACAGTTTCCACATGAGGGTGCTCGTGAACAGAATTTTGAGGAGTGATTTACATTGCAACGTTAGCAGAAATCGATTGAAATTTGATTCTTAAGTAAGTGTGTTATACCAGATTCATCGAAAACTCTAAACCCCGGTTTTGGAGGTTTGGTGAAGAGTGTTAGCCAAGTTCGATGCGGAGCATCAAGCTTATGGTTTCCATAAAATTTTAGAGCCTCTGGGCGAATCGATGAAACTCTCTCGATTTCGTCTGAAAGCATCTGTTTTGTGACTTCCATGTGGCCCTGCAATGTATTAATTGATCTTGGTACAGTAGGTATCAAGAGGGGGACCCATTGATTTGCTGGTTCTAATTTTGCGCCTGATAAAAACAAAACCTCCTGAAGCCTTTAGTAACTCTTCTCTTGCTTCACTACTGCATGGGCTGAGTGCAAAACCTGAGCGTACAGGCTTGAAAAGGTCAATGGAAGCTGGGGATGTTATAAGTTAGGTACGAGGGATAGGAAGGCACATCACCTTTTAATCAGAGGGATGAAGTATAGAGGCTTGCAAAAGTAGGAAGCAGTTAGAGTCAATTCTATATTGTATTATTCTTCTCTAATCTATCTG
>JAHYSP010003765.1:18604-32514 GCA_019455505.1 Pleochaeta shiraiana
CCTGAACTATATCACAATTTAATCCCGGGTAATTCATCTAGAAGAAATTTCCATCAGATTTGACGCTCTGACAACGTTCTTTTGATCATGAAGTACTGTAGGTTTTTATGATCAGTCAACATTTCCAAAAGTTTTTGAAGAGACATTAATTCAGGTCGCCAAAATTCTACTGCACGAATGACTGCTAACAGTTATCGTGGATATAGTAATTGCATTCAGCTGGTGATTTTTTTTTTTTTTTTTTTCTGAAAAGTAGCCGACTGGCCGCCGTCGTCTTTGTGGATCGTACTGTGAAAGGCATCCCCCCATCACCAATCCTGAGCAATCTGTTTCGAGTACGGTCTAGTGTTTTTGATTAAAAAGTGTAAGAATTGGCGCTGATACGAAATACTTTTTGAGCAAGTCAAAAGATTTACAAGCTTCTAGATCGAGAGTGAACTTTCCTTTCTTGGAGAATGGCTTTTTAGAATAACGTTGAAGTGGAGCGCTAATATTAGCAAAGTCATCAATAAAATCTCGGCAGAAATTAGCAAAACCTAAGAAGCTGTGTACTCCAGTTTGTGTAGTTGGAACTT
Organism: Pleochaeta shiraiana; assembly: GCA_019455505.1. Taxonomy (NCBI): domain Eukaryota; kingdom Fungi; phylum Ascomycota; class Leotiomycetes; order Helotiales; family Erysiphaceae; genus Pleochaeta; species Pleochaeta shiraiana. The sequence continues at coordinate 19,180 of JAHYSP010003765.1, forward strand.
CCTAGTTTTCAATTGCAATTTTTTTTTCCGGATCAACAGATATACCTTTTTCTACAGTCACGATAAATACTAGGTACTTAACCTTTTTCACTGCAAATTCACATTTTTTAAGGTCGAGCTTAAGTTTTGCACTTCTGAGTTTTTCTAAAACTTTATTTACTTTGTTAAGATGGTCTTCATAGTTTCCGTCGCACCAAATATGAACGTCGTCTAAGTAAACTGCAGAACTCGTCCAATTAATCTCGAAGTAAAGTGTTAATCCAACGCTGCCAGGCTGCAGGAGCGTCTGTGAGTCCAAAATTCATGAATAATTATTCAAAAAGGCCTAGTTTTGTTTGAAAAGCTGTTTTCCATTCATCACTTTCTTTAACTCGAATTCGGTGAAATGCAGCGCTAACATCCAGTTTCGTAAACTAACGAGCTTGGGATAATGATCGAGATGTTTCTCTAATTAAGGGAAGAGGGTAACGGTCTTTTTTTGTTAAAGCATTTAAAGTTCGATAATCCACACAAAATTGAAGGCCTCCTCTCGGTTTCTTTACAAACAAAGCTGGAGCACCCCGGGGCAGCTGCTGGCTCGTATCCAGTTTCTATCAAGAATTTCCGTTAATTACTTGCTAAGATATAACAGCCTATCTCTTGACATCCCATAGAGTGGGCCTTTAGGGACATCTTTACATCGGTCTTGCTCATATTGTTCATTGTCCATGGCGAGGTCAACTCCGGGTCGATGTGGTTGGAGATCAGTTTGATTGTACTAATCTGTCTCAAAAGCTTGATGATAATGTTGTAACTCGGCTGGAAGTTAAAATTTGATTTGCTCTTTTGAAACTAAAGTTTTGGGCGATAACATTTTATTGATGTCGTGCGAGGAAGCAGTGCCTATAGATATACTGTTCGCAATATCTTTCCCAATGGTCTTGCGGTATGCACGTTTTAATATGGCTGAAAAGGCGGTCAGTTTAATCATAGCGACGTCCATTTTTGACTTAACTGAGCCATATGTTCGAATAAACTGGCTCTGCTTTTCTAGCAGAAGTTAACGGTCTCAGGCTTTGTAGACAACATCGTTAAGTCTCATCTACGGTTCTCCTACAGTGAGGTCATGTGCTAATCCATCAATTACATAACCACAGAGTTCACTTAGCTTTCTATCTAGATTAATATTTGCCCAACAGATTTTATCTACACATATCCTAGGTTTATCGTTATCATTTTGGGCAAGTTTTAGGGTTTTTGAGTTAACTTTTGTGCGTGGGAGATCAAGGCGTTCTGTAAGTTTTTTACTAAATACGGCATATATAATACATCCAAGGTTAACTAGTGCAGAAATAGAGCTTAAATTAACTGCTGCATCTATCAGAATTGGCTCACCATGGGGTTTTTTGACTATATTTTCAACATTCGATACTTAAGCTTTTGCATTTTTCATATTTCTCCCCCTTGAGTCGTACTATGTAAGAACTTGAGACTCATGCTCATTTTTCTGACTATTTCTGCTCAAATTGTGTCACCTGCGATTCTCCCTTACGAATGAAGCTACTCATACTTTCCATACTGGCGGCAATTCGAGCAATTGTGTCAATAAATTCCTGATAGTCGTGCTTTGGTAGGTCTATAGTATCGAGCTTATCCATCATTTTCTCGCTTAATGACTGTCGTAGTTGACTTGTTTTAAAAGAATCGGGCCAGTCGCATACTCCTGCAAACTCCAACTGCAACTCCCAATCCAGCAAGAATCTTCAAAAGTACTGAGATTCTTCCTGCCTCATTGACTGGAGTTTTATCTCTGCTTTTTCCGCACCGACTTTATCAAAAAACTTTTTGTCACACTCCTCGAGTAGCTTCTTATGATCCCAAGTATTATCCTTATCATTCCTTATACAGTATCCTCGGATTCTCTGACGTTGAGGCTCTAGTAAACTTTCGTAAATCTTCATGCACACCGCTTCTTCCGTGACTAATAACGGCCGGTAGACTCTACATTGAACTTAAAGAAATTGAAAATACGGGGTCCAGGATTAAGGCTCGCCATCCCATTTGTCAAACTTAGCATCTTTTTTCATCATGGGTATGACCATTTGATCGGATTTCTGGGAGTCGTTTTTTTGATGGAGGCTGTGGACTTTCTTCTTCTAACAAGGCATTAATGAAAACTTGAGTCTCGGGAGTTGCCTTTTTGATAGCCATGGCAAGGCGAGAAAGCTTTTCTACATTCAACCTAGATAATTCAGGTTTTTCCATTTCTATATCCCGTGGTGACATTATTGGGTATGTTTCTCCGAAGTGTGCTTCAGAATGCTTCCTGAGCTCGATTTTGAAGTCAGCTTCTAGTGATTCAAGTGTGTTGAAGTTTGCGCTTTCTGATGACGGGCCAAATTTATGTATGGAAGATGAATCTGAGTGTATCGGCACCTGGATTTTCGTACAGCCCTATAAGGCTTTGCGAATTCTAAATAAAGAAGTGAGATTTAGATAATTTGTTGAGGGATCAATTGGTATTGGCAACAATAGAGCAAGTCCAAACAAGTTCAGTTAATTATCTCAATCTAAAGAAAAAATGGACTAGGTCTACTCTATATTACTATATAGATTACAAGATTTTGATCTGCTTACCTACTGTCTAACGTCGTATATTCTTGACAACTGATTCCTCAGGAACTTTCTAGTTTATAGTAATCTCGCTTAACCATTGTTAAGTCACGTGCGAGATCATTGCAATACCAGCGCAGCCAGTATACTTCATGGGTTAATCTCGTAAAAAATGATGTATATAAATAATTATATGTACATTCTATAGATAAGTTCTGCACAGTTAGATTATTAATTACCATGAATTATTAGAATGCTCACTGCTTCTTCTATTTGATCTGTTACAACCACAATACCATTCGACCCTAGAGAATTTGTTCATTACCATGGCGGATGTGAATTTAAGTAGGTTTGTGAGAAAACTCGACACATGATAATTTACTAAAGCAGCAAGAGCTCACATACTAAGTATTGCTCTATCGAACCTCTGAACTAAAGTTTGAAGTGCAGCCGCCTTATACATTATCCATAAATGGGCTCTTGAAATTTTAAAGCAGCTAACTACCAAGTAACCACCATAAAATGCGAATCCACTTCAAAGATTTATTTAAATTGCAATTCAATAAACATCTGGATTTTAAAGTCTTCTCTGTTTACTACGATGGCACCAAAATGCGTGACTTAACCAACGTAAAAAAATAGCAAAATGATCATTCAAATATTATTTTATTCTAATTTGATAACTGAATATTTCAATAAGATTAAAATTTGATTGAAGTAAACGACGCGGGTTTTGTGTCTAATATTGAAGACAGAAAGGATAAAAACAGCGATTGGATGGTGGCAGCAGGTGAGCAAGATGTAAAATGTGGTTTTTGAGAGGAAATATTTTTGATTCCATGTTTAGAAGAATCAATCATACTGGTGGGAAATATTGTGAACTTTTTTGTCAATAGCAATTTAAGAATTTCCTTACAGTAGCTGGACAGATCAAACGCCTAGTTGGTTTTGTTTACCAAGCTAGAATTATCTTCGTCGCTCATAGCAACATGGGAAATGGCGCTGTAATTATTACGATTATACTTTCCTAATTTATAGCCCTGCAATCTTGGATATCTAGATACAACCAATCGAAAAGATGTATGGTGAATCTGACGTGGGAGGTGAGGTCGCACTAGAGAAAAAAAATATGGACAATTATCATGGGTAATCGACCAATCAGAAAAATACCTGGTGGGTCTGACATGGGTGTGAGGTCGCTATAGAAATTCCCACTAAATTACCTTGCTACTCAGATAATTTTTAAAGGCTGCTTTAAGCTAAGAGTTTTTTTTTAAACAACTTAGCTGGGTATCGCTTAAAATGAAATCTTATCTTAATTCGTCTATTTGATCCATCTCCGTTTTATGATGAAAGACTGAAAATAGCTGCTAAAATTTGTCTCATGCTTAGCGAATTCAGCATTAAAATCAGATGAAGGCATGATTGAAGAGAGTAAAAAAATTGTTGATTGAGGATCTCCCTTATAGTAATATTTTGGCATCAATTTCGGTTCAAGANGACTTTAGTTTATGGGTCTGAAATTTGGTGTTGCTCTCGAGTGAGTCCGTTGTTGGGCTAAATTATGCGGAGCACTGGAACAATTAAGTGTCTCTTTATCGTTTTGACTAGAACTTGTTAATCAAAACCCTGGTGGCCAGTGATAAAATTAAATCTTTGGAAAAATGTTCATCCTCTTCGTTGTATACGTAAATGACTATAGCACTACTGAATGCTAAGGAAATAAACATAGATACTTACCGACTTACTAGATATTGCTCGTCAAACTCCTGATCTCCCTCAACAGCTTGATTCCGATCAATGCTGCCTTCATTAACGTCAGAAGTCGCAGCGAATCGAAACTGATTTATATCTCCCTTAAACGACTGAATTTTTGTTTTGTAGTCATTCTCTGAAAATATGTATCGACTAGCTAAAAACGGGGAACTAAGATTATATCAAGACAAATCTGACTTCATGCAGCTTTGTGTGAAGTCTGAGTTTCTCTTCTGATCATCACTTAGTTTCATTTTCATTTCGGTAAATCAATTTATGGTGTATTTATAAAAGAGTCATAAAAATGATTCTATCAGATCTGAATAGTTGAATGCTCAAGAAATCCCCTCTAAGATTGGCCTCAAGAGGGACTTAACATAAAGTTTAAAGCGCCCTGGATAATCATGATATTTTTAAGTAATATGCTTGGTAGGTTCTCCAGCCCAGTTTAGCGAAAAAAAAACCGATAGTGGAGTTCGTGCTCATAAAACCTATTCACATAAAAATGGTATGTTTATCTTCTAACAGAACCTATCCTTGATGCATGTTTTACTGGCGCAGGTAATGATTTTATGAAATTTTCAAGAGCTAAAAGTCAGTAGGAATGAGAAAAAAATGAAGAGCTTCGCATACCATTTTCATTATCAAAGTGAATTGATATATCATCATGTTCACCGGGATACTCCGGCATATCGAGGCAGACAAATTCATGGTCAAATATGACACCGTCTATTTTTGTTTTTGGTAGAGCAAACTTGGCATCAACGATACGCAACGAGTATTTGCCGCTACGAGAACAACTCTCAAATATATCGGTTGATCTTATGACAAAATTCATACAGTCACCATGACTAAAGTTTTCAAAGAATACCACCAATTGTATGACTTTCTCTTTTTTCACAACCTGGATCCTTGGCATGATAGCATCCCATTTCTTATAGATAGGGACAACCATACGTCTGCGAGAAATGTTGAGTGATGTCACAACTTCGTCAAAAAGAACTTCATAGCCGGTCAATGCTACTTGAAAAAGGTGTAACTCTGTCATTGATGGGAATATATATGCTCTAGTTGACTCAGACATCTTGATTATATTTAATATTCCTTCTAGTTCCTGTGGTAAGCCCCTTGGAGCTTGTGATTCAATCAATGTAGTCCAGTCTATTTGAGGTTGACGAACAACTTGAAGCTCACAAAGACGACGTGGATCCAAACGAAGTTTTAATTCGCCGGGACCCACGTTTACTCGGTCTGTCATTGTACCGAACTTAAATTCCAAAATAATACGGAGTCTATCTGAAAGTACAGTTTTGAAGCCCTGCAAGTCGTCACATTGCTGATTTATGAACATATAGCTCTGCCATTCCAGGGTTTGTGGTAGTGAGACTACTTTCCTATTTGTTGTACTCAGCGCAAACTCTTTCACTCGCCCTTTCGCAACGAATACTTCGTTGGGCCCAAGAGCTCTACCGGTTAGTAGAGCATGGAAACAAATGCGTTCACTGATTTCTCTGAAGGTAGCAACCAGCGTGCGCTTAGAGCTTGTGCCTTTAAGTCTTAAAAGTAAAGCAGGAGATCCATCGTCCCCCCTTAGAAGAGAAAATTCTGTTAGAAAACCTGGAAGTAGATCTAAATCAATCCCTTTAACGTTCTTAAATTTGGAGCTTGTTATAATGGCAAGACGGAACCCTCTGTGCAATGTGCGAGGACCCGTTGCGACTTTGATTACTTCGATTTTTTCGTAAAGCCTCAAGTGACAAGAAGATTGTGGTTCTTTACAGAAGGTTGGATACGGACTTTCATCTAAATAGTGGAAATTCTTTAAGATCGTTTCAAAAACAAATTTTTCACCCGGGCGTTGAGACATTATGCCATAAGTTCGTTTTTCATTGTCATAAAGTCTCCAGATCGTTCCAAAATCTATTTCAGAGCAGTAAAGACAGAGAGAAAATCCACGAGGTAGATGAATTTCAATTATGGATTTCCTCGCGTGCCACTTAAAATTTTCCCAGGTTGGCCCAAGAGATTTATCGGACTGTATTGCAAAATTGAGGGTTCCATCTTGATTTGAAATGATAGCCTGTATTGAATTTTCTTGGTGACTACGTGTAACAGAGAGTAAGACGGGACAGCGATATTTTTGAGGAGCACCCTCTTCTGTCAATACGGCATCTGCGAAGATTCTACCATAGTGAAAAATTTGAGATGAATCACCGAGGGGCAGTGATCCTAAAATAGAAGGAACTGAGATCAGTCTCAGACCGAAGATCATTGATTTGTCACCATCTTCGGGGGCCCAAAATGATGGGTCTAATTTTGGGGTTAGAGGGAAATCGTGATGAGTTTGAGGGAAAAAATGATTGCGCTTCATTGACATAGCTAGCTTTCTCATACTACACGTTACTGAATTTTTAGCGTCTAATGTATCAGTAGACATTTTATCGAGTTTCGAATAGGACTCTGAGCTGGCAGATTTTGAAGTTATCATTTCTAATATCCATTGAGACTTGGCAAGATCCATGTATGCTTGATGAAGATTGAGATTATTAGTAGACTGAGTTTGGACACCTACTGGTCTTTCCCTGACCGCAGCTTCAAGATTCATTCTACCTTTAAGAAACCACCATAGCCCTGCTCTCACAAGCAATTCGAATGGACAAGCTGAAACAGGTTTCGTAGCTTCTGTAGATAAACGGAATAAAGTTGAGAAATGAGCAGTCCGTTTAGAAAACTCGGTTAAAGCTTCTTCCTCTAAAGAAGTTGCCACCTCTGGAACACTTCCAGCAATACTTTTGAAGTCCTGTATATCTATAAAGCTTTGTGATGCCTGATTACTTGGTATTGGATATTCTGTGGTAGTCAAGATCTCCGTTGAATTTCCGATTGAATTTTCGTTAATTTGAGATTCGACTGGGTTCAAAGATCGTACAGAATCTGATTTAATGGCGTTGCTCATAGTGTTCAGGTGAAGTTCTTCTAGCTGAGAAGTCATTCCTTCTACTGCAAAGCTTCCAGATAAGTCTCCTTCATTAATAGAGTTACGAGATGCAACTAATGTCATTCCTTCTCCAGATCGCATTTCGTCTTTAACCTTCTGTGAGAAAGAACACTTGCCGGCTTTGTTAGACTTGAAGCTAAAAATTTCAGGTTGTGAATCGAGAATTTGATTTGATATCTGATCGTTCATGTCTCCAATATTCATCCAATCTTTAAAGTTAGGTTGAGATTCGACATCTATCTGTCTTGAGCCATTGGAGTATGAATTTTCGTTAGAATTAAATTCATGAGATACTTCATGCCCATAATTATGAGCTGCCCGGGCTTCTATTGAGCTATGCTCTTTAGGTGTGAGGATAGGTTGGTTTAATATGGCTTTTTTTCGAAGTGAGACATCAATAGGTGGAATTTCTGATAAGTCTCCTCCTTCTCCTATGAGCTCCGGTTGGTCATCGCTGAAACGTACAACTAAGCCCTTCCTGCTTCGTTTTAGGGTAGCAGATGAATTTTTAGCAACACCAGAGCTATGTATCTGTAGTTTGACGGGCCATTGTTGTGTTACAGAGGCATCAATTCGTTCTAGAGATGGGTGTTGTGAATGAGTATCTGAGACCATAAGAAACCTGTCAGCTGTTCCATGGAGAAAATCGTCTACTTCCACCTCACTAGTTGGCTTCTTAGGTTCTTTGAACAGCTTTCCAATGAAGCGATTTCTTTGCTTTTTCTCATTGTCCCTTCCATTTCTTGTATATTCATCCATATTATTCTGGCTTCGATAAGATTTGTGAGAAATTATAAGTGTATTTGCTTTCTTAATATAGCCAGAAAGATTGTATGTGTAATTAAAAGCTCACGTTCTAAAAAAATTGTAAGCAGTGCATTTTAATTGTTATTGAAGAGGTATTTCTTGAGTCTAGTTGGTCTTGAAGTATTCTAGTGCATTTTCAGAGAATACTAAGTTGTCTTTTATCCAAAGCTCCGTATAAGGTTCTACGTATAATGTTTCAGCTTCGGCATGGTGATGTGATAAGGCTGACCAATCAATTCGAGGCATAGGACAACTGGACAATTTCAGTAGTTCAGGCAAAACGTACGTAATCCGCCTTATAATACAAGGGCTTTACAGGGGAGAATTCAAATTCCTACTGTGTCGGTACGAGAGAGATGGGCACATGCATGAAAAAAGCGAGTTTTAGCAGGGTATTTATACATTTGCTAGCCTTTATTAGCATCATTGACAGTTGATCCTTGCATGAAGCTCTAAAATTTATTTGGTAAAAAATACAGAACGATGATTAGGTCTCAACTTATTTTTGGTTCAATAAAGTTATGAAATTCACAATTTCTATTTATAAAGTTGATAATGTTTTATTCAGTATGATATTTTCAGTAGCTCAATATTTTATGGGGCCACCCTCTGCTTCGCATATGGCCGTAACTCTACGCGGCATCGATTCTATAAGCTTCTCCAACTCATCTCCGTCTACCGCTTTGTCCCAGGCTTCTCTCACAATCTCTCGCAATTGATCCTCAGTTCGCTGCCTTCCCTGACCCAAGTCTGGATGTTTAGTCTCGATATAATCCTTCATCAACTTCCAAACATGTTCTGCTGGGTTAAGGTCCGTAGAGAACGGTGGCCATTCAATGGGAGAAATACCTCTCTCTACTTAAATTTGTTGTTCTCGCGTTAAGTTTCTTGCATGAACATGACCTCGGGGTTTTGATGATCGTTTAGGCGTTAGTAATGGATTCATTTTCAGAGGTCTGGTGAACCCAACACTTCGTATATTGGATGGATTACCTACCTTGGTGAGGAAATTGTTAATTGAGAATCAAAGTTTAACCAGCAAGTTTAGATTTGCATATCCTGAAACGGTGATGATGATTTTGTGACCACGACGGAGAAGTTGGAAGGAGGATGGTGGTTGGGGATTGTGAGTGAAGAGAAGTTTGTGGAAAAAGAGGAGGTATTGTAAGAATATCATGAGTAGTGGAAGCTTAATTAGCAAAACTAGGTAAAAATATGGATGTTGTATAAATGGATAATTAATTCTGGTATGTTAAAATATGTAATACGTATAAAATACTTTGCATAAGTATGAATAATCAATTTATGTTATAAATTTTATGTAATGTATTATTTATGTTATGATATGTGTGTTATGATATAATGTATAAACTATAAAATTTATGTTATGATTTGTATATATTGTTGATTTTTATATATGTATGATTATAACTAGTTTTTGGCCAGCTCTTGGCACCGTATGCTTTTCCGAGAGACGGGATTTTTGAATGTGTTTTCTATAACAAAAAAGATTGATGTGGTGATGATATATGGGGATTTGAAGCGGCGGTGTGGTGAGTGTGATGGGGGTTTGTTGTATGGGGCTGTCGAGTGGGTTGTGAGTTAGCGAAGAACTAATTAGTTAGCAACTCGAGGAACGCGCAAGCCGCTGCGCGACTTTGCTCTCGAGTGGCAGTGCTCCCATTGATAAAAGCTGATTAATTAATTAATTAATTAATTATTGAAGTTTTTCAAAGAACAACTCGAGAATTGGTCGGGCAATCCACTTCGTGAATCGTAATTTAAATAGTGCTCTTAATTTAAATATATGGTACTTATTAATTCCGGCCCCCACTCAAGATATTACGTAATGTTATGTGAATTGAATTATTTAACGCTCAAGCCTACGCTGCTTCGCAGCTCGGCTATCATAAAGCTCACCTTCGTCGCTCCGCGGCTCGGTTCTCTAAATATTTAGTAAAATCATTTCCTAAATTGTTACCCATGCCTCAGTTGATTCGTAGCTCGGCTTTTTAGTGGTATCGGTTAAATTTGTGAGTATTAATTGGCTGAAATAATTAGCGACAGATTGAGTACTCTTTAAGCGACGAGAAAGTCACGTTACGTAACCTTCTTTAGCGCCGATTTAAACAGCCAATGACAACGCAGAAATTCAACCACACAAATTTGAAAATTGCATCAAAATTTCTGGAAATTTAATATGTGATATTTAACTACAGTGCGATATCTGAAAAGTAACTAAAACTCTCCTATCTAAAAAGTTGCGGCCCTTTCGGACCGCGAAAGTTGGGCAAAATTCGGATTTAGTTGTGGTTGCAATCTCGGTTCGGGAAAACTTTAACCGAACTTGATGTATCTCTCTCTATTAGAAATAAATGATTTCAATTTGGGAAAAGAGAATTAGAGAAAAGAGAACTAGAGGAAAGAGAATAATATTGTAAAACTAAACTGCAATAATATTATAACAGGGAGGGACAGGATTATACTTGTGATATAAAGTTGGTGATGATGATGATGACAGATATGATGACTAGGTTGACAATAAGGATGGGATGTCGATGACGTAGAAGGAGAACACTGAGATAATATATTGCATATAATTAGATAAATGAGTGTAGCAGATAGAATACTTGAGATAATAAGTGTAAGACAGATAGGTAAAAGACAAAGGTTGGTTGTTATTGGGTTAAGAGCTATATTTGGTAACTAAGGATGAAGAATTAAGTCGTTGTTTTGTATGATTGGTGATGATTGTTGATGATGGTTGAGGTTTTTTTTTATCGTCCTTATGGATTCTAAGACAATCAAGGACAAGAGATCATGACGACGTGATTTGGATTAATTGGACACTCACACTCAAACAGAATTTGCGAATACCACTGCGAGAAATGAAGTTACCTTTTGTACTTCTCTTCCGTGAATATCCGCGAAAGGAAAAATCCTCAAAAAACCTTTGGTTGTTCAAGTGTACCTCCATCATCGTATACATTTCACTCCCTATGGTAGGCTCTACTGGGTTCGAACCAGTGGTCTTCCGTCTCAGGTGGGGCAGGTGTCAAGGCTACACAACTCTACTTAGAAGTCAAGCCCGGATGGTATACCACTACACCATCCGACCTGGTGGTTTATGATGATTAAGGATTATTATTGAACAAGACTGTGGGAAAAGTGGTTACTGTTATAAATAGGTTATGAGTAGGAATGGAATAACTATGGATAATGATAATAAAATGGGGTATCTGTTAATTGTCTGATACTGATGTTATGTCGAAAAAAATTTAAATATGCTTATTTAACTGGAGGATGAATCTAATCTATATACACACAGATATTCGGATAAAGTAAATTCTCTCAGTTTCTCCTATTATTTCTTTCTTACTACAGTTACCATTCTGAATTGTTAATTAGAGGTAAGCTGTAGATCGCAATATCATTATGTTTGTGGGGCCCAAATTGTGCACACAAACATAATAATAAATTTAATACCATTGTAGGGATAACACCATGTTAGTCGGAAGCGATCGGCACAACAGTTACCTATATACATTTTCTTTCCGTGTCAAGCTTTAGGCATTTCTCCCAATACTATCAACAGAATATATTTTTCCGCCTCACATGCAAATAGTCCCACTGTATGTGTGGGTGAGAAAGACTTGTCGTATCATGAGTAGGTTGTATTCCTTAAGATGTCTATGGCAAGCTGTTATATAACTAAACGGTCAACATGCTCACCAGACCCTTGGCACGCTAAGCCATTCTAGTAGAATCCCCTGGCTTTCCATGTGTATACATTTAGCGCCAAGTAGGCTCGCGGGATGACCCGGCCTCAGTGCCCTCGAAGTGGCGCTTGGCGAGCTTGTGTAGCCTAATGCTACCAGGCATTTCTATCGTCTTAATGTTGAAATTTGTGTCTCTAATTTCATATGATCAGCAAGATACTCAATGTCTGAGCGCACGTTTCTTTATGGCTGGTAACCAAAGTAACTTAGGTGCACTGACATCTTGCTAAGTGTTCTATTTTATTTAACAAAAGTAATATGTTAATTTGTAGATCACAAGAATCTTGATACAGCATTATCTAGTGTTTATAGAGCACTCTGTGTCCAAGTGGAAATAATCAACACCTTCCATCTTACGATTTACAGAATCCTTAAGTTTCACTCTGAGTTTTTCCCACAAGTGATATTAATTGAATTTAACAATTCAAGCTTTTCCCATATATTTCAACACTAAAGACTAACTAATTTAATCTGCACGAGCTATTCGGCAATTACTTCCGAATATCTGATGACTAAGGCCCGCAGTCCGGTACGCCGTACTGCGTCGAAGGGTCCCACTGTACATCTGAAAGTATATAATTAGTGTGATTGTTATCACGTGATCGCTTAGTTTAGTCCCTCTATATACTCGCACACAAGGATCTGAATTGTGAAAGTCAAATAGAGATTACCAGGGTCTTACAAACCCTTTTAGCCTAGTATTCGAAAATTGATTTTCACAATTCAGATCCTTGTATGGGAGTAGGAAGTCCTGAGGGAGAAAACAATCAAGATGCTTTACGTTACGTGCCTTTAGACACTCCCGAAGCAGTAGTATTTGAGGTCCTACGTGAGACTTAATATCCACAAAATAATTACTTTGTATGGGACAAATACCACAATAACTTAAAGCTACATATTCTTTATTCTTTTCCGGTACACTCTCACACCCACAGTCTCACAGTTAACAGGTTAAAAATGGCTACTTCCTCAAGTCAAGAAAACCCCTACACTCAAGGGAGAGTCTAAACGACCACAAAATTACTAATATTCCTGTTCAACTTATTCAAATAAAAATGTCATTTTTTCACCTTCAAATTATCGGATTGTTTTTTTTTGGACAGATTTCTCTTTTTCAATTTTCCCCCCTCTCTCCATTTCTTTCTCTCATTATTTCTATATCTCTCGCTTAACTACTCAACATCCTGTTTTAACCCCAACACTTTTCCACTTACTAAGAATTGATTACTAATGCTAATCCTTTACCATTGTGACTTTTCTTGAAAAAATTATTCATCTAGCATAAAAGCTTTTACAGTACATAAAATTCTGACTATCATATCACAATACTAACATAATTATTGAACTAGAGCAAAACTTCACGTAAGTATCTATTTTTTTTGATAATTCCTCCACTCAATCCTC
>JAHYSP010003765.1:40112-54829 GCA_019455505.1 Pleochaeta shiraiana
CGACCAATGGGTTGCCCATCAGATCTGGGGTCATCCAAGCAAGAAAGTCATTGAAAAGTTAGAAGAAAATGTTTATGGTATCGCTTTAGTGGGAGGAGTAAAAGGTTGTAAATACCAGATATGCATAGAGACATGACTCTCAAAAATTGTCTCGAGACGTACAGGTGAAGTCAAGGCCATCACACCTTTTTACCGAATAGGAATCGACATAGTCTATATCTTGCCCATTTCAGACGAATGTTGAAATGGAGATAGGTATATGTTGCATGCGATTGACGAATTTACGAAATGGCATGAAGTATCCACAGTTAGGACTAAGTCAAAGCTAGTACTTATGCGATGGATAAAATCAGTCATCAGAAAGATACAGCGTATCTTTAATGCTGATATTCATGTCATACGCTCCGATAATGAGTGTAGATTTGGGAACGAATTGATCGAACTCTGTGCTGAGTTAGGCATTATTTTTGAGCTAGCAGCCATTGCAACCCCTGTGTAGAATGGTCTCGCTGAACGAGCCGGTGCAATACTTACGACCAGAGCACGAGCTATGTGGCTTCAGGCGAACCTACCAACGACTTCAATAAATGAGTTATACAAAGCTGCAGCGTACATTTTAAATCGAACTCCAACAGAAATTCTCGGGTGGACGACACCATATGAATTGGTCTGGGGTCGAAAGCCTCTTGTGGCTCACATGCGTCCAATAGAATGTCGGGCATATGCTTTCAATCGAGATCTTAAGAAAGCTGATAAAACCGCATCGCGCGCTTTAATAGGGAATCTAGTTGGTTATCAAGGAATAAATATTTTTCGGATTTGGCTACCAACCCAAGACGAAGTCATCGTCACATGTGACGTTATTTTTGAGCCCACGCTGCTCTATGATAATAGAGAGGATTACGCACAAAAATCGGTTGTAGGACAATCAGTTGAGCTTCTCGAGTTTCCAGAAAGCCATGACGATTATGACATCAGCATTGAAGAGCTTTTAACACATCAACAGCGGGACCATAGTCATGAAGTATCACCTGCAAACTCTCAGACTGAATTACAGGTGGGGGATGAGTCGAATATTAACTACCGAGAAAAAGACTGGCACGATTCTATGATCGGTCAGCATTATCACCAATCATTAACACCAGTTCCTTCAGATTTCTAAGATGGGCATCAAGATGAAAGTGCTGCTAATAACGATTCAAATATATCTGTATCTGGAGATTTTCAACCATTGCCAATTGAAGAGGATACGGTACTTGAATCTCAAAGGGTACCGGAAGGCTATCGTGCATACAGCGAGCCAGCTTCTCAACATATTAATCTGAATCCGCATGACACAAGTCTGATAATAACAGGAAAACGTAATAGAGAACAGGCGCCAAACCCCAATGTATTTGCCATCCAAACACATGTTATAACACTCGGAAAATCATCAAAATCTACATATCTGCAGACTTTTGCAGCTCAAACTTCGAAGTAAAACTTGATCGCAGACATTCCTAAAATTCATCATAGTCAGCTCCCACCACCACCGAAGCATTTTAAAGCTTGTCGGTAAATAAGCGAAATAAACAGCCTATTACTAGGTAGCCGGAAAATTATTGTTGGGACTCTGACAGGGATTAAAAGGGGATGTTGAATAGACACTTGTAGGTTAGATAGATGGAGGAGATTAGAGGGAAGGAAGAAGACAAGAACAACTGAACTTTACTGAAGAATAGAGGAATACATGTATTCATATACAGATATCGACTTCGTGATGAACTTGCTGACTTCGTGATAGCTAACAAATTGTATGACTTCGTGTTTTACCAACACTGATCAGTGCACAGATCAGCAATAATAAAAAAGCAAACAAACTTCACCGAGACCTTCTCGTTGATAGCCAACTTAAAGCTCGATTTTATTTGATCTCAGAATAAGTAAATAAAAATTGAGGAAATAGAATTAAAAATGTCAACACTTAGCTTATCTTCTGGTGATGAAAAGCTTAAGGATATCAAGAATAACTTTATCATTGAACAGATACAAGATTATAAAACTGAATATTATTCTGCATCAGACTTTTCAGGATGCTTCGGAGACTCATTCAAAAATTGGACAGTCGAAGATTTTGATCTTTGTAACTATGATAATCTTATTCAACTGCGCAAAGTACTACGTGATTATGGTGTCTGTGGAACCTGGTCGAACAAAACCTGAAGTAATCAGCGGACTAATGGAAGCTGTGAAAAAGGAGCTTCCATGACCCGAACAGTCTCAAAAACCTGTTCTAGATCTATCAGGCAAGCGTAAAGCAGAGTCTTTTGCCCCGGTTTTTCCTCGAAAAACACAAGGTCTTTTAAGTAAGCGTAAAACAGAAGAAGAACCGTTTGATCCGAGCTCTTTTGGACAAGCATTGAAAATCCAATCACAGCCCCAATCACAAAGTACATCATTTAAGGCAGAATCTAGTAGATCAAATTTCTTAAATGTAAACGATACATCCTCTAAGCCTCATTCAACGGGAAACACTCCGGCGACTAGTTCTTTTAGACAAAATCCGTCGTATGAAAGAGAATTAAATGTTTTCCTCAGGCTTTATACTTCTGATGACCTCAAGTATAGTAGACAACCAAACGACAGCATTAAATTTAAATATAGTATATTCCTAGACAATTGCACGCGATCATCACTGCCAAAAACTGCCTACCGAATTGCGATACCGAAAATGTTCGTTGATATTGCATTAAAAAGATATTTTATTTCTTGCCAAAACATGCTTACACATGAGGAGGTGTTCAAATCCCTCCAAAATTACTTTGAAAACGACGAGCATCAACGAAATATGCTACGTCAATGGAATAATTGTACGCTTGGTGGATTACTGAAGAAAAATCCGGACAAATCGTTAACAGACAACCTGAAGTTAATGATTGAGGAGCTAAGTCAGCTGCAGTACTGTCTGGATGACATGTACCAAGGTGGCAAGACCTTATATAATAAATTAATTGAGGCTTGTAGACAAAATCCAGCATGCCAATTAGCCTGCTTTCGACCTTCAGACAACCTCTAAGGTCTTATAAATGATCTCCATTCTTCCGTTGCTACATATGAAGATATTGAAAAATCACATCATTCCAATGAAGTGCTATTGACAGATAGGCACTATCACAAATTTACCGACAAACCTAAATATTTTTCACAACCGTTAACTCAAAAGAAAATTCCAGACAAGAAATTCGACAACAACCGTAAATGTTACGTGTGCGGTGCAAAAAGATGTTGGTCATCCAAACACTCGGACTTTGAACGGCAACAATCAAAGGAACGATTTTTGGCAAGACTTAATAGCAAAGCCAACCAATTCTTAGCAGCAGCCGATACAGTACAAGACTTAGACGCAAATGAGTTGGAGTCCCAGATGGAAGCACTCATTATTGACACATCAACAGTTCAACATGATGATAATATATCTGATGATGAAGAAACCGAGCACTGGATCACTTCTTTTGATGCTATAAGTGTCGATTTTGCTTATGCAACACTAGCTGATATTCAAAATACGGCTATAGCACACGCAATTACAAAAGATTATGATAACGTTAATCCTTTCACATGCATGTCCGGAGATAGGTATAACACTGACAAGTTTCACGGTATCATGATAGATACTGGTACATCCAAATTCTCGACTGCAGGATACGGGCAGTATTTAGCTCTAAGTAAAATTTCAGAAGCAAATTTGGATACTAATACTGCTGGAAAAATAAATGTTCAATTTGGCATTGGAACTATACCCTCAATAGGATCAGTAGCAATTCAAACACCCATCGGACGTATCAAATTTCATGTGGTTAAGGCAAACACACCTTTTATTTTGTGCTCAAAAGATATGGACTCCTTGAATGCATACTTCAACAAATTGACAAATAAATTGATTCAAGGAAGATCAGAGTATCCAATTCTCCGAGATTTTGGGCACCCCTTTATGATATTGCTCAATATAACACTAGTTGCTACATTTCTCTCAGATACAGAATTACGTCAGCTACACCGGCGTTTCGGTCATCCTTCTGTGAATCGCTTAATACGGGTACTTGAAAGATCGGGCCACGATGATAGTCAACACCACGGGATTGTACTTGAGAAAATTAACGAATTTTGTCACTACTGTTAGAAACATGGCAAATCTCCTACAAGATTCAAATTTACAATCAAAAATGATACGAATTTTAATCACACGGTATTTGTCGACGTCTATTACATCAGTGGAGATCCTGTCTTACATCTTGTGGACGAAGCTACCAAATTCCAAGCTGCAAGATGGTTAAATAACATGACGGCAAAATCCACATGGAATGCAATCCGCCAATTTTGGATAGATGTCTACATTGGGCCACCTGATGTAATCATCCACGATTCAGATTCGAACTTCACAGCCAATGAGCTCCAAAACTCTTCTGCGTCGATGGGCATATTGACAAAATGCGTACCTGTTGAGTCGCATAACTCAATAGGAATTATCGAAAGATACCATGCCCCTCTTCGACGCGCATACAAGATTATATATGAAGAACTTAAAGATGAAGGGAAATAAATAGCCCCAAAAGCTTTGATATTGCAAATGGAGGTCAAAGCAGTTAATGACACTGCAGGACCGGATGGGCTAGCTCCAACGTTGCTGATGTTTGGCACCTTTCCTCGTAGGTTATATAATGATCCCTCATCGCCAAGCACTGTTATACGAGCAAAGGCCATTAGAAAAGCTATGGAAGAAATTTCGAAGCTTCAAGCTCAACGTCAAGTAACCGAAGCATTAGATGCACGCAATGGGCCACGGACACAAAACACACTCAGTGTACCAATTGGAGGAGATGTCTTAGTCTGGCGAATCCACAAAAAGGAATGGAGCGGTCTTCATAAGGTTTTGGATATAAACAATGAAACTGTAACAGTTCAACTTCCCCATGGTCCAACCCAATTTAGGTCAACTGCCGTTAAACCATATAACATAGATACTGCAACTTCACCAGATACGAAAGTAAGTACTGAAAATAAATCGGAAGAAGTGTTGCCCCGGAGAAATCCACAGCGCAACCGACAACTTCCAACTCGCTTCAGGCAGCAAGAAGAAACAGTTGGAACATTCATGATTACTAAAAATAAATCTATATCAACTCTAAAGCCGTCCAACTTTTTAGATTCTCGTCGCAAAGAAGTACAGGGTTTACTAGAGGGTGGTGTTTTTGAAATTGTGTCTGAAGAAGAAATTCAAACTGATTCATCAATTTTCATGACAAGATTTGTGGATCAAATTAAACACGACGGCACTCCTAAAGCGTACCACAAATTTCGCCTTGTCGTGCAAGCTCATAACGATGATAATAAACACAGTATACTAACGCAAGCGCCCACTATTCAACGTGTGTCGCAAAGGCTACTTCTATGCTGCGCAACACTTGTGGCAAATTCAAAGGTCGCACTCCGCGATATTTCGCAAGCTTACACTAAGTCTACAACACAAATTTAAAGGAATATCTTCGTCAAACCGGTTAAAGAGCTTGAAATACCACCCAAAACACTCCTCCGAGTCGTCCGCCCATTATATGGAATTCCAGAAGCCGGCACACACTGGTTCAATACTTATCAGAAACATCACATCCAGGAACTTAACATGGAAACTTCCACCTATGATTCATGTCTATTATATACTAAAAATACAACTAATCCTAATGATGATTTCGGTTATGTTGGCCTCCAAACGGACGACACTCTTACCGTGGGAAGTGACGGCTTTCTTCAAAGAGAAAAAGAAGCAATTGACAAGGCAGGCTTCAAACATAAACCATTAGAAATACTAACCCCAGAAAACGATCTAAACTTTAATGGTAGTATCCTAAGTTTGAAAAATAACAATATTGCGGTCATACAAAGAGAGCAAATTAGTAGTATCAAGAAGATAGATTTATCTCAGCCACTAAATTTATTGAAAGCTCATTATACTGCTCAAAGGGCACGCGGCGCATATGTTGCGACAGTATCATAATCCGAAGCATCGTTTGCCTTATCCCACGCAGCACAGTGCAAGGAACCAACAGCGATCGATGTAGAAAAGCTGAACAAATGTCTAGAATGGCAAATCAAAAACATAGACAGGGGTATCAAGTTTATAAAACTTGATTTGGCTAGTATTAAAATCATTGTCTTTACTGATTCTGCATTTTCTAATAACTCCGACTACTCATCCCAAATAGGCTACGTTATCGTTCTAGCGGATGATAGTAAAAACGCCAATATACTTCACTGGTCGTCTACAAAATGTCGAAGAGTGACAAGAAGCGTATTGGCTAGTGAACTCTACGCACTGCTTCATGGATTCGACATGGCATCAGTAATCAAAGCCACCTTTGAAAAAATCTTAAAACCATGGCACTCGAACCCCATTCCCTTAATAACATGTACAGACTCACACTCTCTTTTCGATTGTTTGGTAAAAATAGGAACGACTAACGAAAAACGTTTAATGATTGATATTATGTGTTTACGACAAGCATATGAACGAAGAAAGATAACAGAGATCGTATGGATCCCAGGACATTCAAATCCAGCGGGTTCTATGACGAAAGACCGGGAGAAATGTTGTAAAGCCTTAAAGAATCTAATTGATAATAATGTAATCGATATTGATCCATGTGGGTGGGTTCAAAGGAGTTAGAAGTTTTTCTTCCCTTTTTTCGTTCGGTGCCAGTGTCGGTAAATAAGTGAAATAAACAGCCTATTAATAGGCAGCCGGAAAATTATTGTTGGGACTCTAACAGGGATTAAAAGGGGATGTTGAATAGACACTTGTATGTGAGAGAGATGGAAGAGATTAGAGAGAAGGGAGGAAACAAGAACAACTAAAGTTTACTTAAAAATACAGGAATACATATATTCATATACAAATATCGACTTCGTGATGAACTTGCTGACTTCGTGACGAACTTGCTGACTTCGTGACAGCTAACAAATTGTAAGATTTCGTGTTTTACCAACAAAGCTCTCGACAAACACCTTTTTGGTGAGCAGTTCAAACAGGCACTAATGGCGGAATGGAACTCACTTCAAAAGAAGGGCTGTTTCCAAAAAACAAAGATCACAAAAACTACAGCAGATGCAGAAGTGCTCTCTTTAATGTGGGTGTTTACTTACAAAATAAGCGAGGAAGGATTCTTAGCATCATTTAAAGCACGGCTGGTTGTCAGAGGCGACCTTCAAGAACCACTCGAAAATACTTATGCCGCTACACTTGCAATTCGGAATTTTCGTGCTCTTGTATCAATTGCGAACTATTTCGACTTAGAATTGAAACAGTATGATGTCAATGTATGACGGGAGAGGTTCTGCCAGTGTTTTCCAAGCAACAAGTGATGCAGCTTTTGCTGATGATATTGACAGCAGGAATTCTTCTGAAGCATTCTTGTTTGTGCTTTTTAATGGCCCTATTGCTTGGGCAGCGATGAAATAAAGTAACGTAACAAGATCAACGACTGAAGCTGAGCTGGCTTTGTCGGTATAACTGTACCGGGAGGGGCAATATTTTATGGTAACAACAAAGTAAATTCTATATAAACATGACTATCTACTTTTACTTGTCTGAGAAGACTATTTATACAATATCCTAATATTACATAATCATACATATACGCTAAAAACGTCGATCCCCAGAACACCAAACGCCAAGATATTATACCTATACTAGTTACAATCATAAATACATATATTTACAACATTATTGGGCTACTGCCTGAATATACTCACAGGCTTCACTATCGCCGACGGCAACACACTTAAAGTGGTGGTAGAAGTTATTTTGTAATAATGGTTTCGATCCAAAGCATCCGTTGAAAATTATGTGCGACAACCAAGCTGCCATAAGAATTGCGACTGGGAAAGTCAAGCAGTCAAGTAAGCATCGAGCAGATGAAATTTGCCGCAAATGGTTCCATCAAGAAACGGCTAGACGATGAATATAAATCGAGAATATCTCGACAATCAAAATGACGGCAGATAGATTAAGATGCTCACGAAGAATGGACACAAAAATTTCCAACATCATCTCCATATGGTAGATATAAAGCATCTAATACAAAAGATTAGCGAGAGAAAGAGGTAAAACATTGTTAAGCTTTATAACACGATCTGCACCGGTTAGATTGGATATCGACCCTTCTGGGTTAGTATACTGAGAAGAG
Source organism: Pleochaeta shiraiana (assembly GCA_019455505.1). Lineage (NCBI taxonomy): Eukaryota > Fungi > Ascomycota > Leotiomycetes > Helotiales > Erysiphaceae > Pleochaeta > Pleochaeta shiraiana. The sequence goes on from JAHYSP010003765.1 coordinate 48,329, forward strand.
TAAATAAAATTCAGTAGAGAGTGTTGAAAAACTGCAGGGAATCTTGTTCAATGTTAATTGAATGGATCTCACTTAGATATAAGAGAATAGATAAGATTATTGGTTTAGAGACAAGTTAAGTGTTTTTTGTTTCTGTTATTATTATTGTTGTTATTGTAAAGTGGTACGTCTTAAAGATATTAGTACTCTAAGTTCCCTTACTTTACTACTACTAAGCAGGTACATCTCAGTAGCTGGTAAAGCCCAGCCTCCTGGGCTCCCTTGCTATCTACTTGCATGGTACGTCTCAGGGGTTGTGAGAGTTATCCCCTGAGTTCCCAGCATTGCGTATGTGATTAGTGATCAGTACGGTTAAGCGTACTCTTTAACTGTATTAATTACTGTCAAAGCCAAGGCAGGTATATCCTTGACTGTTAATGACGATCAGTCGATTACTAATNNNAGGAAGAGAGGATAATGTTATTTAGAAAGATATCGAATAAAATAGAATGTGATGGAAGGATATAGAAGGATATGGAAAGATTCAAGTCACAAAGATTACTTCAATGGGTCTCATCCAGATTGAATGTTCTAGAAAGAATAATTTTGTATATAGTTAGAAGGATCTGCTAGATTCTGTCATTAAGTGATGTGATAATATAAGATATATTCAATCCTTATATTTGTTTACACTTATTTTAACTCTGTTGCTTTGTCATCTTTAGCTTGGCTTTTCCCTCCTGTCATCGTTAGCTAATTACTCAGCTCGTGACCTAATTTATAACAAACACAACTGAACCAGATGTCGAAATGAGGGAAAAAAAAAGGAAATTTCATACACAACCAGTAATTTTATTGGTATCTAAAGTTATAGTCGAATAACAAAAAGGCCATCACTGCTACTCTTTTCCAAGACGGTACATAAGTTGTACGTTGGTTTTTAACGAGAGCAGCGGCTTAAAATCAAATTACACTGCAAAATACTGAATGGATTTCATCAGGTGGTGCCGATTTTAAAAATCTTCGAGCAGTAAATGAGATGAAGCGACTCCAGCAAAGAATTTGTTGGACTCGAGGTGGTGTGTCAATATTCCTTGATAAGTACCGATTATAGGAGTCTAGAACAAATACAAGAAGTTCTACGAATAGCACATAGAAATTGTGACCTAATAACCAAGACTCAACAACTTTGACGTGAGATGTTATGACATAAACAGCAATGTCATAAATTCAAATCGTTATCAGGAATACTACAGATATTTGTGACGTGAATGAATATCTCAGGAAGTGAAAGAAAACTCTAGTGAACTTGGAAATTAGAAGGTATCTGTCATGGAAAGAGATGTATAAAAGGATAGACTTTCCAGCTCTAGATAACATAGAAAAAAACAGAAAAATTTGAACACATTATCTTATCATTAGATATTAAACACTTTACTTGTCTTTAACCCCTTTCTTCATCAGTAAAACTGAAACTAACAAAAGCCTCCTTACCCGAAGTCACGATTCCATTAGCAAACTGTTTTATGAGTTACCCTTGTGATCAGATACTTTAATAGCTACTTTAGATATCATAACTTTGACAGAAGTTTTAGATGATTTAGATAAATTGAGAATCCTAAGTCAGTGGAAAAAAATATTAGATAAAATTCTGTATACATCAAAACAGACGGAACCACTTCTTCTATATCTCTTTACTACGTTAACAAGAAACTCTTGCCCTCATAAACAAAGTAATCATGACTACGTCCCACATAATAAGTACGGGTAAGTGCCCTCTGTACCTTAATTATTATATCTCGAAGGTCTATGTCGATATCGCAGGTATCGGAAATTGTATCTTAAGAGAATTCAGACTAGAAAAAAATTGTACAAATGGTAATATCGTCTCAGGTGGGATTCGCGCTAACGGGGGTTAGACTGTTTGATGTGTTTTAAATTAGAATTTACCAAAATGTTCACTCCTTGTTATTTACTTCCGTGTTAAAGCCTCGTTTGAGGAATCTTTCTGCGTCAAAAAATTCTGATCAAACTGTCCACTCAATTTTCCCGTGGCTGTAATACACTTAGTGCCGTAACCTAACGGATATGACGGCTGGGTCGGGTAACAGAAAGTATAAATGTTCAAGTATCCCGTGACTTGGGAAACAATTCCACTACACAAATCTTCATTAGGTACTTAAATGATAAAAGGGTAAATTAAACATACGTTGAGCATGCGGTATAGATTCTGGCTAATGATAATTTATTATCGATAAATTTGAAGGAAACGTCTAGCTCGTCATCGGCCCTAGGCGGGTCACCCTCATTTGACCCATTACTATTTTCGGAAGAACAACGTAAAACTCCAGGATTCGAGTCATCCGAGTACCGGAATGAGATCAAAGATAGAGTGTCGTTACTATCGGCAGGTTCAAAGGTTGTGAAATCATCAATGGTGAATGTCCTCGGGTTAGTGGGGAGACAAGCATCTTGCAAAGCAACAGGGCCACGACAGTCACCTTTACCTTCACCAGCAGAGACAAAGATAGCCATTGATAGAGTCCAAAAGAAAAGGAATTGAAAACTATAGTGACAGGAATACATTTTAGCTAGAGATAAACTCAATTTATGAATGACAAAATGTTAAGAGAAAATTATTTATGATTAAACGATGAGGTCATACTTTATATCTCTCTCATTCTCTCTACTTCTCAATGACGTTAATGATCAAATTATTTGAATATAACTTAGATTAGCTTTGATAGGAGTAAACATTATTTACGCAAGTAATTCTGGAAATTCTGGAGCCCGATCAATATGTCATAGTGGGAAAAAAAATACCCTGCTGATACTTATATGCAGAAAATCTTAACTTGTATTGTGCTTCCTATGCGTAATTACGGGAACAATTTTAATATAATGATCTTCACTAAAGGAGACACCAAAAACAAACGACTGGATGCAGACAAGTATTATTTAGTCATTTTTAGCTTTAATAGATTCCCTTCGATCTAACAGTGATGGGACGTGAGAAGAGAGTGAAGGTTATTTCAACATCCGCATTCTTTACTATCTATCCTTCTTGGCACGGCAATTTTAACAGCAACAAGCCTGCTTTAAGTCAAGGGATGGATAAGGAAGATGTTAGTTTTATGACAACGAAATCATCACAGAAAAACTTTTTCTCATCTTTCCAGATGAATAATATCCTCTCTTCCTAGGGGTCTTGATCCATCATTTAGAACCATAGCTTCCCGATTTCGCCGACGCATATTTTCATCTGTGGAGTTTTGGTCCCGCATTCTCCCCGGTTCATCCAAAATGCCAACAAAATCGTCTCCGACCATATATTCCGCTGGGGGAGCTTGTGAATTATTTGAGCTACTAGAAATTTCAGGAATAATAAGCTTGTTTTTTACTAGCTGCTTCCGCCCTGCGAGATCTAGAAAAATAGGGTTTACAATCTCGTTAAGCTTCTGGTTATTTTCCTGAAGAAACTCGATAAAATTAGTGTGCCGGCCTGAGGTAGTAAGTCCCCATGGCTCTTTAACAAGCCAGTCATCAACGAAGCGGTATTTTAGTAAACGGTTGATTCCGAATTTCCCAATTAGTTGAATCAATAAACTGAGAGCTAATTGCTCAACAATATCTCGAAAAGGCCAATTATCCCAATCAGAATCATAATAATTATGTTCATAATCAGTCACGCAGTATTTAAGGCATTTTACTAGTGCCATATAACCTTGGGGTCTATGAAGAACTCCAATATTTACTATTCGATGAGTTAAAGTCGAGTCTAGACTTAAATTACAATACTGACCATTATTTATCATTAAGTTTAATACTCTAATGCCCTTCTCCCGTGTATTGTAATCGGCACTTGAAACACAGTGTAGTATGGCTGCAAATGTTGCCTCATCGTGCAACGCCCGCTCACAGATAATTGTACTTGTAGTATCTCTTATTATCCAACTAGGACTGTCAAGAAGTTTTTCAAGTGTGCTTGACTTAAGTGAATCTTCGACCTCTTGAGTGATATATTGTGGCTTATTTTCAGAAGGAGAAATGACAGCGGCATCACGGTATAGAGAAAGCATTTGACGGATAGTAGCGAGGACAACGCATGTAACCACTACACTAAATCCTGCTATCATGGTATCATGACCGGCAGGCGAGAATATCGCCATTTTGTTAGTAAACAACATTCGCGATGGAGCCTGATTTCTTGTAGTCTGCACGTAACACTGCTGTGATATTGAATAAGGTGATGTCCCTGTAAATGATCCAATGGGTGGGTCACTACTTCGGCCTAGAGATTAAGGGTGTATCCTTGTGAATGCTGATCTCATGGCCACTCCCTGTCGATTTTTGGAATAAATTACGCTGACAAAATATTTTAGGCCGGTCAAGTGACTTTGTGTTCCTAACTTTCCCCTAAGCTTGGCATCCAATTTTTCAACAATACTGCAGGAGCTTACAAAACTGGTCGAATAAATCGCCAGTTATCCAATCTTTGATCATAACTTTACAACATGACCTTAAAATCAAATTATTATAGTATAACATGAAAATTTAATTATTTTTCTACACATGAGCTAATTTTGAAGCAAAAAAGAGAGAATTGATGATTATGTTGTGGGCTTGGCGTTCTCAATTACTCGATCAGTTTTGTAGGCATCATTTTAATATTTAGTACGACCTCCTCCTTTGGCCTTTCCTATAGCCGTAACACGCGACGGCATACTCTCAACTATTGTTTGACATAAAATTGGGTCTGAATTATGCCAAGTTTTCTCAATTCTTTCCCACAATTCATGCATACCCTTTGGTGGCGTTGAATACTCACCAAGTCGACACTTGAGCCAACCCCAAAAATGCTCTATCGGGTTCAAATCCGGTGATTTAGAGAGCCAATTCATTTCCCTGAGACTTTTAGCAGCTAATCAGCTTTTAGTCATCTTGGATGTGTGCTTTAGGTCGTTATCTTGCTGTAAGATTAGCTCAGTTTTAGGTACCGAGTCGGGCTCTCTGGCAATTCTATTCATAAAAGGTACCAAAAAATTATCTAAAATTTCCAAAAACTGTTTGTAATCCATTCTTCCTTCTATGTGTCCCATTCCACCGATGCTATACTAAGACATACACCCCCATATCATTAGACTGCCCCTCTTCCCCCTCCCCAAACTTCTGGGTCACTTCAATCGCTTTTGACTGCAAATTCTTTGGGTCTCTCACCCAAGAATATTTTATTCCATCACTGTTTAGTCGGTTGATTTTAGTTTTGTCTGACCAAAGCACTCTTTTCCAGTCTTCATTCGTCCAATTCTCGTGGCATAAAGCCCAGTGCAATCGGGCTTTCCGGTGATATTTTGACAGCTTTGGTTTCTTCTTCTTTATCGCCTTCAGACCTTGCTCCCTTAAAGCCCGCCGAATGGATTGAGCAGGAACTTTATCTTCTCTTTCTAAATTCACCAGTTTTGACACTCCTACTGCCGTCTTAGCGCTACCATTCACCTTTAAACGAGCGATTGTTCGCTTGTCTCTAGCTGATAGTTTTTGTGGCCGTCCATTCTTCAATTTCGGTACTTCGTTCACTATCAGTTTTCGGTATTTTACAACAGTGCCATGGCTGAATCCTACTACTGCTGAAATTTCACTCGTTGATTTACCGTCATGGACTAATCTGGTGATGGATATGATTTGGTCGGGAGATAACTTTTTCATATTACTGTATAGAAGAAGGTTGCTTTGACAAATATCTTAAAAATTCTCGTTCAGGATAAGAGTATTTTGAAAATATAAGTTAAGTGTTAATCAATTGACTAAACAATTTTTGGTATCGGAGACTGGATGTTTCCTACAAATATAACTAATCTGACTTTTGTATTTCCTATTAACGTGATGGTCGGAGTTCTTCTACGCCTTAGTTCAAACTTTATCTTTTTCCGATCGATTGTATTCGATTTAGTTTCAAATTACGCAGCTACTGCATCTATCACCTCATCGACATGTCGAATCTTCACCATTCATCTACATAATAGCTTAGAAATCGGTTGATTCATTTTCCCATCGTTGTTAAAAGGTACAGATGATAAGAAATTACTAAATGAAAAAGAAAATATTTTGTGGATTAAAAGGTTTATTTGGAAAAGATCTCTGAGTTCTAGTATCAAAACGAAGCTTACAAAACTGGAGTTATTGAGAGCGCCAAGACCACAACAGAATGAACGGTTCTCATTTTTTTGCTTCAAAATTGGCTCATGTGTAGATAAATAATTAAAGTTACATGTTATGCTATAATAATTTGATTTCAACAGCATTTTGTAGAGTTATGATCAAAGGTAGGAAAACTGGCGATTTATTCGACCAGTTTTGTAAGCTACTGTACGAATTGCACTTGATAAGTACTATTCCTCCCCGATCTAGTCAACGCGATCAAATTGTCTTTCCTATCCGCATAATCACAAAATGATCAATGTATTAAATTTATTCATGTAGATTGTGAGATTAACTTATCTCTGATTGCTGATTGTCTTTACA
>JAHYSP010003778.1:5246-17318 GCA_019455505.1 Pleochaeta shiraiana
TTAGGACTCACTGGCTCTGTAAATTAGGGGGGAACATCGAAGAAAATATCATCATCTCATGTATCTTTAATATAATCATTATTATGAAAATATTCCCATTCTTCACATATTCTGACGGATACACCAAAGAAATTTCTGATCTGATTCTTTTGATAAACTTAGGTCCACAGCTCACTCATCTGATACTCTTATTTTTCTACGCTTGGTTACTGACAAGTGTCATCATCTTATCTCTTAACATAACTTGAAATAAATATGCATCTGCATCTGCAAATGCTGCTACTAGCAATTATTGTAATTGTGTAAAACTTTTATTATTTTCGAATGATTCAACTGAGTTGGCTTCAACATAGCTGATATCATTTGTGATAGTTACAAAACAGCGACTAACAAGGCCACGTGAAACTTCGGTTGGAATATCATTGCAGCGCTAAAGTTCCTTCTCAACTTTAGAAAGTCGTCTGCGCTCGATTCAAATTTGAATTCGTGAAACCTTAAGTCTAAGGTCCAGGAAAGCTTACCGCAGCACTCTTTAGACCAAAATATATGTGCCCTATTTTCTGAACTCCCGAAGCTACATCATCTTCAGGTTTGAATGCCAAGATTCAATAAAATTATTTGTTTGAATATCTGGTATACCTTATGAATGATTGTTAGTTGAGTTATTAAACGAATTGGTTTATTTAATAAAATACTGTTGGAACTTCGGATTTCCTGTATCTCACCTGTCATTTCCAGTTTGGCAATTTGATCGATGAAATGAACAAATAACTTGTACCTAGTACATTCAGTTCTAGGATTATTTTTCTTGTATGGTGGAGTTGATATGTGAAACTGAGACGGGGCATGTTTCGTCAATAACTCACAACACTGCATGAGCATGAGTAGTTATTTTTATCGATGGTGCTTTATTCCTTGAATCGTGAGGGCTCATCAGATATTGTATGTAAATAAAAAGCTAGCTAGGTCTCCATGAATATGAATGATAAGAATTTTTATGATTCTTACTTGGTATAGCCTTTACTACAAATTCTTTACGGATACTATCTCAGGCATTTGTCTCTATATATCATTTCCGTTATCACTATTGAGTCTCTTTTATATATCTTATTATAACAAATACTCACCTTACGGTTACCATACCACAATATCTCGGCCTTAACCATCCATTTGATGTCAATGTAACCCACCCAATCTTGATGTGCATTGTAAGCTTGCTTGAGTTGGTCCCATGCTTTCCAGAATTCAGGAATAGTGTCAGTGTGCATTAGATCGATATAATCTGAGACTTCAACTTTCTTCAATCCCTCTTTTTTTTGGATCGTCTTTGTTGCGATGCAATTTAATTTCGTCCCCGTGACAACAACCACGTTTGGAGTTAGCCTGAGTTCCAATGGCACTTAACATGTGACAATAGCAAGACGTATCTGAGGATTCTCAAAGGCAGATATGATAGCATTTGCCTCTGTGGGGGAAATTTTTTTTTCTTTTATCGTCCTTATGGAATCAAAGACTATCAAGGACAAGAGATTATGACTACGTGATTGAGATCAATTGGACACTCACACTCAAACAGCTTTTGCGAATACCACTACGAGAAATGAAGTTATTTTCTGTGCTTCTCTTTCATGATTATCCTCGAAAGGAAAATTCTCAAAACATCTTTGGTTGTTCAAGAGCACCTCCATCAACGTATACATTTCACTCCCTGAGAAGGTTGGGTCGATTGGATTCGAACGCGTGGTTTTTCGTCTCAAGTGGGGCAGGTGACAAGGCTACCCAAACTCCACTTAGAAGGCCAGCCCGGATGGTATACCACTACATCATCCGACCCGACTAATCTCGTTTAGAGTAGAGAAAATCTGGTATTAAAAAGAAGATCTATATTAAAAAGAGAATACTTTCGCAAATAGTGGCTGTATCCTAATTCCTATAAATCTAACAAATTGAGCTTCTATTCTTCTTGTTTCGATAATTTCTAGATCCGTTAACTTAATTATCAGTTGAGATTCTGTTGCTTTTTATTCTACATGAATGATATTCGATTGAGTTTTATAACGCCGTTAATGTAGCCGTTGCTCCATCGTGTTACATCTTCACCGATAGACGGTATAATGCTCTAGAAATTATGTCCCTTTTTTATTTTATTATTTTCCATCATGATCTTCAAATACTGAACAGACGATACTCAAGGAATTAATCGAATTTACTTCGAGGTTAAGAAGGATTACCAGGATACGAGGCAAATTTCAAAGTTTCAAAATGAAGCCCTAAAAACTGATCAAATAATTGAGAATGCCAAGACCAATATACAGTATACTAATTAATAATAATTTTTTTTAAAAAAATGTCAAAACTTCAGAGAAATAATTAAAGATTAATGCGTAGATGTAATTATTTATTTTACGTGTTTCGTTGTGTTATTATAAAAGTTGTCAAAAATAGTGATTTATTTGATCAGTTTGTGGAGCTACTGTGTATTGGGATACAAACTGGCAAAATAAACCCTGCAAATGATAGGTTGCGTTTCCTTAAGCCCCTGTAACATGGAACGCGACATCCGTGTACTGCACCATTGGCAAGAAAATAAAGTATTACTATGTCTACTATCCAGCTTTTTATTATGATCATAAAAAGTCATATCAGGTCTTTAAGTCAAGTCTGGGTAAATTTTAAAATTGGACAAAACCAACCTGGGATAGGTATATATACCGAATATTGTTCTGTTAATGGGTGAGAGACTAAAGCGTTATCTTTCCATTTTTAATTCATAGGCTTAGAAATTGGTACATTCAGCTATAAAATCCATTACCTCAAAAATATCCATTCGTATGATTACCTCCAAATAATTCATAGTCATATCAGATGGACTCTCTTGACTTTCAAATATTATGCGACAAAACTCTTGAGCTGGCCGTGATTCCAGGACTTATGAGTTTTTGTCCATCTATGGATCTTGTGGCGCTTGGCACAATCGACAATCAAGTCTGTATTTATCGTTTCAATGGTCAGTTAGTCTATGGAGCCTCTGCGAAACTCAGTGGCTCGCATGTCGATGGTATCCGATGGAAGTCCGATGGTCTGTTAAATTCAAGAAATCCCCAAGAAGAAGCTCATCTGTTGTAGGCAAACTTATTGCCACTGCTTGGAGTGATGGCTTTTTGCGACTACTCAGCGCAGAGAGTAACAAAATCGTCTATCAATTTTCGTATGACTATCATGCGGCGAGAGTAACCTGCATGGGTTGGTCTTCAAATATAATCTCCACAATATCAAACCCTTTGGATATACCAAAGGAGATAAAAAAGTATTTTCAAGATAATGAAGAGTCTTGGAAACATTCAGCCTCTTTGGATCTGCCACGGGATCTTTCACTAATAGACATCGAAATCAGCCTCCCAAAGCTCAGTATCTTACCAGCTGTAGGAGATTCGTAAATTTAACTATGAAAATATACACAAATTATAACTGACTAGTCTTAGAGAAGATATTTTCTGCACAAGGTCCTCTTTAGATGCACTTTTCAATCCATTTGATCCCAAATACAAAAATGTCGTGGATGTGATGGTACTAGGAACTAGAGACGGAAAGATTCACATCATAATTTATGATTCATTCTATGTAGGATCTTTTAACAGTTCTATCATTACTGGAGGGTTCTCAGCTTTTCTTGTTCTTCATGCTTCTCTAGAACATAGCTCCACTCATGCATTACTAATGAAAGATCATGAGACAGAAAATCTCATTTTTGTGGCCATGGATCTACGATTCATTTCTGCCTCTAATGGGCATCTATCATTACTATCTTCTTGTTCAACAGCTCTCCAAAATCTTTTGAGGTATATTCACCAGATCCAGCTGCTAACTATCGGAGAATGGAAATCAATTCAAGAAATTCAGAGCAGATTTACTCGTAATGTAAATGAGGAGCTCAAAGAAAGACGCAATTGTGGCATTGTACAGGCACTTTGTCATTCTGTAGCCACCGGCCATTATTTTCAGCCAGTCAAAGAATGGTTAGTACATGAGCTCTCAGAAAGGGTGGGCGAACTTCATCAATACAGTTATTTTTGAACTAACAACTGCAAGGGACATAAAAGATGGGACAAAGCGGTCATTACAGGACTTGAAAACTTAAAGCGTATTGTGCATGAGAATATGCTTCCCGCACTAGAGCGTTGCTCTGTGATCCTGAGCAGGTTTTTTGGCATCTCAAAGTTTCAGGCGTTCGATAACACTGTTGGTTTTACTAGCGAAGAAATAACCCTTTTAATGGACTCTGTTGCTTGTCTTAATTTGGTTTCCTCGAAGATTTTGATGCAAGTGGTAGACGAAATTGAATTATTTACATCATTCTCGATCTGGTTGCGGCACGAGATAGATCATCTTTCTTCTGATACATCATCAGATTTGGCGGACGAAAGTACCGAAAAAGAATCATTGATAGACCATAATAAAGTACTACTCTACCTTCAGACAGTCATGACAAGCAGCTCTTTGGCAGATCATTTTGTAGAATCTACCACCTTAGACGAGACTAAAAACTTCATCCAAGAACAAAAACCACTCTTTGAAATACTCAGCGCAGAGCTAGAAAAACAAAGAAACAATCAGAATTATCATAAATCAGTTTTAAGCGTTAAATTTCTCTTCGAAAATTTATCAACCAAGGCGAATGCCATTTTCAACCAGATTGCTGAAGCAGAGAGACGTAATGTGTCTTTCGGTAAGCAATATCAAATTGGTGCACCTGAGCCCAATAGCCCTATGGATATGATATTGGATATGGATATTGATATGATCAGCGTAATAATTCACTCAACATTTTGCTGACCCTGACTGATTAATATATATAGGAAATCAAAAGTTTCCAATCTTATATAGCATTTGTTCCAAAAGAACATCCAAACCATTGTGAGTAATAAATTTTCAACAGATCTTGTGTTTAAAATTAATTTACATGGTAACAGTAAGGGTTGTTCGTGTCAAGATTTCAATTCAGGATAGCACAAGTTTAATCGATTCAATCGAATCCTATGCACTTCAAATCAGTGGGTGCTCGATAAAAGATATAAAATTTTCAGGCCAAGATTCTATATTTGTGCTCTTGATAGATAACAGTAAGTACTCAAGAACTATTGAAAAAATGGTCCTAAAATTCCAGCAGCATCAACAAAGTTATTTAGCCTACCATATAAAAACACAAATCAAATCAGCTTAAAAGATTTAAACATTAAATATGCACCGCATAATCCGCCACACTTGGTGTCAAGTCCGATTATAATCGACAAAATTGACGCCTCAAAATTCTTCTCAAAACATAAAATTCCAACCGAAAAACATTTTCTTCCCGAAAAACTCGCTGTTGGACACCGTAATCACAGGCTGTCAAAAAATCAAAGATTAATATTATTGGGAGAAAAGGGCTGTCACTATAAAGTTCTAGAATACGAGAAATAAATTTGATTGAATAGATCAAGTATTGATTGTAGATAGACTCAAAAAGTACAAAGTACATTTGGGGCAAAGAAGTTTTAACTCCCTATGATACTGTGATACTATTAAGTGAAACATTTCTAGTACGACTTCATAAGGTGAGAACGTAGTGTTAAGAAACAGAATTTCCTGGATTCAAAGATAGAGTTTCATAATAAGTTTCTCAAAACCATGAAATAATCCTGGTCAAAGGTTCCTAGTGTCCTTGTGGTAGAAATCGAGAACTGTCAATTAAAACATCTTATACCCTTAACTCCACATTAGTGATCTAAGAAGGTCAACATGAGCTTACAGTATCAATAGGGATGATTCTTTAAATTGGACTTAAACCTCGCTTCAGGAACTGTATCCTGCTGGCTGAAAGACTTCAGTGTCTAAAGTGAGGGCGTTAAATCGATCCCTTGATCAGCGTTTGGGCATGTGAACCTTAAAACACCGATACAAATTCAACATCACGTGATGCTCGACGAAAAAATTTTAACTCACATAATTATCATTTACTGGGCCAACACCCTTGTCTGCATATACGACGTACCGATAGAAAATTATACACAATCACTTTTTATAATTTATCGCGCCGGCCCTATTTCACTCCAACCGCTACCCTAAACTAAATACTGCCTTATTCCATTTGGTCATCGCCCTTGTGATGGCCAAATCACTACAACCACTCCCTTTGGCCCAGCGCGTGGCAAAAGGTCGAGTTACTTGGGTTCAGAACTTTTACACCAAGTTTTGGACAGCCGTTGAAGAGACAGACCCTCTTATTAAATCCTTCGCGCGCGAGCAAATGGACGCGTTTCTCCTTGCGGTTGCCTCCGGGCACCCTATGCGACACGACACTCCAAAACAGCACAAGCCGGCGAGCCCTCTTCTTACGCCCAGCCAAAAAGTCCCCTCTCGACCTCCCGTTCCTTTGTCAAATCAACCTCGTAACTGGGAAGTGACCGTCGCCAGCCCTCCGGCCTCTGTTCCCTCGGCTCCGGCTCGTCCTACCGTCAATCGTCCGTCTCACACAGCTGTACAAACGCCAACAGTAAACCTCAAAGGCCCCAAGGTTATCTTTCGCCTGTCTGATGGTGCCCCTCTCCTCAGAGCTGATACAACTGCAGTTAAAGCTGCTCTAATACAAATTTTTCCTAGCCTCAAGCAAGTTATCACCTTCGTTTCCTGCAACTCCAGCGGATTCAGCATCACCTTTGCGCCCGAAGAATCGCTGAAACTGTCGACAGTAAATACCGACTCCATTAAGGCCTCTCTCTCTGGATCTTTATACCAAGTAGAGGACCGTATTAGGTATGTTGTCAAACGCATACTACGCACTATTTGGAACCCGGTGTCCAATCTGGTGACTACTACTCTCGATGATGTCAGGAATATTGCTCAGGCACAGACTGGCGTCGCTCCATCCAACGCGCACTGCTCGCGCCACAGAGTTACGCACGATCCTTTTCACACAGCGGTCATCTTCTTTCCAAAAGAAGTTCCCACTTTTCAAATCGTCGACAGCGCCCCATCCCGGCGCTATATATCCAACCCTAAGGTAGTGCAGTGCGAAGCTTGTTTCGGGTTTCATCAATCCTCACGCTGTTAAATTCAAGCTTTGTGCGCCCGCTGCGGCACTCTATGCCACCAATGAGAGAGTGCTCTCATCTTCGACGGTGTATCAACTGCTTGAGCCCTCGCCCTATAGATGATATTAACTGCCCCCTCTGCCCTCGCCCTCACAAGAGCAAACTTATTCAGCTCTGGGAGAAAGAGGTTACAGAAATTTGTTCATGCAACTGTAGCAAGCTCCGTAAGTCCCGTCGGGCTGAAGCTGCTGTCGCCGCTGCTACTGCTGCCTCCGAACTTGACAACACAGATGATCCGACGCCTTCCTCCGGAAACTTCACTAACCCTTCAACACACGCTCCTTCCGCCAGCAAAAATAGGTTTAACGCCCTCAAGAATGCCTCGCTTGGATCTTTGGAATTAGATTCAGACGAGCAAGCATCCAATTATTCTCTAAGCCTCTATGAACAAAAGAGCTCATTTTAGGAGCCATCCCCCGCCTCGCCTTCGTTTCCTCCTGTCTAACGTCGGGCGTGGTGGATCTTCTCACCTCATTCTTTTACAAGCCGCTTTCAAAAGCAAGTATTATGTGATCTTTGTCCAGGAACCCTTGACAAAAACTATAAACTTCAAGAACGTAACCAAGTCCCACCCGGTCTACGTTATCTTGACTACTCCCAATCGATACTGGAAGCTCGCGCGCCCGCGCGTACTCACGTACATTCGGAAAAGACCTAACCTCCTTCCTATTCAGCTGGACAGTGGATCGTCACCAGATATTGTCGACCTCCTTCAGCTCTTTCCTCTGGAGGGCTTCAATGTCTACCTGCAACCTCAAGCCCCCATGCCTGAGAGTCTCAACAGACTCCTTAATTGGCCAGTGAAGCCCAACTCCATAATTGTGGGAGATTTTAATCTTCACCATGAATTATGGGAGCCTAATGTTTCTCGTTCGACTGGAGTCGGCCGCTTTGTCGACTGGATTGACAATCATTCTTTAAGGTTGGCTTTACCTTACGGAGTTCCTACCCATCGTGCTGGCCACGTCCTTGACCTTGTTCTAACGAACATGGAAAGACTTTTGGCTCGGGTGGTCCCTTTGGCTCACACAACTTCTAATCATGAAACGATATCTGGCTTAGTGCATCTCTCTCCAGTTCAAAGGCGCTTTCCGTCAATGAAGCTGTCCAAGTTAAATGCCGAAAGTATGGAGATATTCCGCCAGGCTCTCACAGATACCGCTTCTCCAAGCCTGTCTTTTGAAGAACCTATCTCCCACCTCATAGATGCGGTGGCTTCTTAAGGTATCGCTGCGCTGTCAGCCATTCTACTTACAGCCAACCCCCCGAGGCCCGCATGTGTACCTTGCAAGGATTATTGGAACCAGGAATCCTCTGAACAACGCCGACGGTATATTGACGCGCGTAACAGTGGTGATTCTTATCTTATTAGCGAGGCACACCAAACCTTCCGCAAATCTGTTAAGCGGGCGAAGCGTGAGCATAAACGCTTAAAGCTGGATAGTGTGTCTTCGATTAAGCAGGCCCATAAAGTGGTTGGATGGCGAAAGTTCTCCAGTCGCTTTTACCCCCCTCCGATTCAATCTGAAGGTGTTATGTACAATACCCCGACTGAGCGCGCTGATATCTTTTTTCGCACAAAGCTTGCCCGTGTAAGTAGGGAATCGGATGTGTCCATGCACTCCCCTACATATCTATCACGAGCTATCCCCGCACCTCTTTCCATAGACGAAGACAAAGTGCGACATTGTTTATTTAGTGCATCGTCCACTACAACAGGTCATGACCATCTCTCGGTTTCTGCTCTCCGCCTTATCTGGGATGTGAAAGCATGGCTTAAATAGATCGTACACTTATACAGTCTTTGCCTGGTATACGGTCATCATCCAAGTATTTTTTCCTGCGCTAAAGTTGTGGTTATAGCTAAACCTCACAATGATCTTACTAACTCTTCGAATTGGCGACCAATTTCACTCCTCTCAGTTCTAGGGAAAGGGTTGGAACGCTTATTCGCAGGACGCTTCGCCTTCTGCGCTTTGTCAAGCCGCATTATCTCCCCAACGCAACTTGGAGCTCTGCCTGGAAGATCAGCCATGGACCTCGTGGAGAGTCTTTTCCACGATGTTGAGAAGGCGTGGGACCCTTAGCTAGTATGCACTCTCGCTACTCTTGACGTAGAAAGCGCTTTTGACAGCATCCAGCCTGGTCGTCTCTCCGCCCGCTTGCGCAAATAGAAATTGCCTATTCCATATTTAAATTGGGCTGCTTCTTTTGCTTCTGATATGAAAGCTCGCCTCCGAGTGGACGATTTTCTGTTGGTGAATTATTGGAAATTCCAGATGGTTTGCCCCAAGGGTCCCCTGCTTTGCCCATACTGTTTCTCATTTTCCTTGAGCCTTTATTTAAATACGGTTTTCCCACATTTGAATACGTTGATGATGTTGCAATCCTCTCGTTGGCTGGAAATAAGATGAAGATTCTGCATCTTCATATATCTAGTCAGCTCTCTCCTCCACCGACTATTAATGGCGTCTCAACGGATGCTAACTCATCCGTAAAGTGGCTTGGTGTCCTCCTTGACACCAAGCTTTCTTTCAAAGAAGACGTCCAAGAATAGAGTGCTAAGCCTCAACGAATCAGTGCCCATATACGTCAGCCTGGCGACACCAAACCTGGCGATCCACTGCCTTCCCCCGCAATGCAGTACTAGCTGCGGCGCTACCAGTTCTCTTGTACGATGCTGAGGTCTGGTGGCGCGGTCACACTTATCTCCGCCGAGGACGTCCAACTTCTACCCGATCTGAACACCTGATAGACATGATCTATCGAGCTCTAGTCACCCTGACTCGAGCAATTCTACCGGTATACAAGACCACGCCTACTTCGGAACTCCTAAGAGAGGTGTGACTCAAGCCTGCTTATATACTACTTGAGGAGATGCGCCTCCGCTCTGCTGTTACTCTAGCCGCTGCTGACTGTTTTATCCTTTGGTTAAAGATCTATCACCTCCCGCGCACATACCCGCCTTACCAAAAAACTAAAGCTCGTTCCTCCCATATCTCGACCCCAGCTTTTACCTCCCTCTTACAAATCCCCTCTTAATCAGTCTCGAGCAGACTTCTCTACCCAAGAATTTTCTGAGCGCATAAGAGAGCTGCCACCATGGGATATTCTTGTCTTCTCGGACGGCTCCAAGCAGAAATACGGTTCTGCTGGGGAAAGTGCCGTCGTTCTCCATAGAGATATCACTGTAGCTGAAGTGAGAGTGCCCCTAGGTCCCAACTTTGAGGTCTACGACTCCGAGATCATCGGCACCCTCGCAAGGCTTAGGGCTGCTATATCAGCCTCTACAACCCAACTTGCAACCAACATTCATGTAATCCTTGACAATCAAGAGGCTGCTTAACGACTTCTCGATTCTTCGCCCTCTAAGTCCTTGCAAATGGAAATTTTGGAATTTCGGGATCTCGAATCTCGCTGGCAAAGTCCAAGTAATGTGGTCTCCCGGTCACATGGGTATTCCAGGTAATGAGTTGGCCGACAAGTTGGCCGGAGAGGCTGCTCGCCACCCTGCTTACCCTGCCGCATCCCTTACCGGAGTCCGTGCAAAGATACAAAGACAAATATGGGACTTGACCCTTGACCACAGCATGATGGCAATCTCATACTCCCTCCACCTATTGTGAATTGGGGATGCCATTTCCCAAGTAGCCCCCTGAGTAACTACGACTCCCTCGCCGTTATCTCGGGCATTTAATCCAATGCCGCACAGGACACGGTGACATTCGTGCTTATCATGAAAGGTTTCATTATAATGATGCCCTTCTAACTTGTTCCTGCGGGGCTAACAAGTCAATCACCGACTTAGTTTTTTGCCCCCTCGTGCGCGAGAGACTGACTTCGGCCGATCACCGACGAAGTCTGGGCTCACTCTATATTCTCCTCAGCACCTCCCATGGTGTTAAGCGTTTCGCCACCAGATTGGAGAAGGCTAGGTTCCTGTCAAAAATCTGCCCAATCCGTACCATATGATCTAGTCATGTGAGGAATCCGCTGCAGGGCGTGGCGCATTTACACATACTTTTGGATTAGTAAGCCGGGCTGGTTACACAATCCTACTGAGTCCGCCACACTAATCTGCTGCACAAAATTTTTGCACAACTTACATGTGGTTCACGAAAAATGGTTCTAAATGATTTGGGGGACAGTAGAAGAGAAGGCACAATTTCGCCCTATGCCTGTAATCGATATTTTACTACCAAATTTTTGCAGTAATATCAACTCCATCAACGCTCTACCCTTAGTATCCGAACTTGGAGGTATGTATTCTTCCTACAGTAACAATATTTTTATCTTCAGCTACCTGTAATTCCTTTTAGATCGTTGGTGAAAATGCGACCATCTCTAAATCCAACCCGAGTTATCAACAACTTAATCGAAGACTCCGAGAAAGATTGTGCAAAAGTTTTTTCAGATGAAGAGTCATTTAAGATATGGCTAAAGGAATAGACAATTCAAATTAGGTGGAATAACTATAGTAATTACGTCTCAAAAATAGGTTTGAATGAATGCTACACTGCCTCAACTTAAGTCGTGGCATTTAAATTGATCTCAACATAGCCTCTCCCAGGACCGGCTTGTGATATTAGATGGACCAAAACTTGAAATTTGTTACGAGAAATTTAAGTAATGACGTAGCAATAATTGTGAAAAAATTATGACCTGAGATGTAAATAGTCTTGGTAGTAAAATTTAGAGTGTATTAATAAACTAATCACTTTCATTATCTACAAAATATCAGCAGAAGAACTGTTCTTTATACACAAAAGAATAGAGGTATTCCACAATGTTCTACAATATTCTACAATGATATATAGTGCTCTACAGTGCTCTACAGTGCTCTACAGTGCTCTACAGTGCTCTACAGTGCTCTACAGTGCTCTACAGTGCTCTACAGTGCTCTACAGTGCTCTACAGTGCTCTACAGTGCTCTACAGTGCTC
>JAHYSP010003793.1:370-11515 GCA_019455505.1 Pleochaeta shiraiana
ACTTAAATCCCTGCCTTAATATGCAAGTAAAACTAATTGACCCTGATAGCCTGTGGAAAGCCCCCAGTATGCTGCGCGATATTACAATTCACCGTCTGTTGAACAAGGTCAGAGATCAACATTGTGATGAAATTGTTCAAATTAGTTAGAGAGCCTGCAATTCGCGAGTGAAACTGGCCCCTGCAAGTTCCATAATATAACAAAGCAATATCTGCAAAGCCTATAGATATATCGAACCCCCTTCATGCGACCACATTTACTTTTGACCCGTTCGTGATCCTCGTCATTTGGTTGAGAACCTGATTCCGTTCACAGAGAGCTCGAAAATGATTTCTTTTGATAGTCACACAATTTTATATCATTTGGGCAATTTATTTTGAATTATTTTTCCTACTTGCATATAAATCTCTATAAAAAAAGTGCATGGTTGAGGGATGCTTGTAGTTACATTCATTTAGGATGCTGGCTAGATAATCACCTCAGTATTGCTGCTCTTTTGTTGTCGCACCGCGTAGCCCGATATTCTGCTTTATTTATATTTTTGTAATCAGCTTTTTGACTGCATAATTTTCGATCCCTCTTTTTCTGTTATGTAGCCGGCAGCTTATACCTTGTTGTCGGAACTGCTTCTTGAGCAGGAGCTGTAAGACACTTTCACTTCTATTGAAATGGATATGTTAAAATTAACTCCTCTATTGGTAATGACCTTATTTTTAAGGTTTTCCCTCGGGTCGTGCTTCTTGTGCGCATATAAGATAATAACGGCTTCAATCAGCATCCAACCTCTCATTTGCTGATGTCAAAATCCTCATGTAAATTTTTTTCACGTCAGCATAGTAAAGATCTTACGTTTTGGAAGGAAGAGAGTGTTGGAATATAACCCCTTGCTTGTTATATTCCTCTGTGCGAGATGGAACAATAAAACATATAGAATCAATTCTTAGGAAATGTGTCCTTAGGCATATGTGTAACTTCGTCATTTTATGTGCTATCTGGCCGTAATTTGGAAGACACCTAATAACAACAAGTATACATCTTGTATTGTCAAGAAGAATCATGTTGTCAGCAGTACTCATAATACCTATGTGTTCTTATCATTGAAATACTCTATCAATTACTAGTAATTCG
This sequence comes from Pleochaeta shiraiana, assembly GCA_019455505.1. Classification (NCBI taxonomy): domain Eukaryota; kingdom Fungi; phylum Ascomycota; class Leotiomycetes; order Helotiales; family Erysiphaceae; genus Pleochaeta; species Pleochaeta shiraiana. Next base: position 1,499 of record JAHYSP010003793.1, read on the forward strand.
TACCTACGAATATGTATATAGAAAGATAGAATTCCCATAGTTTTAATAATTAAGAAATTTATATACCATCACTTTTATNCTTATATTTGAATTATACCATATCCTGTGATATAACTATTTTATCACTGGATCTTTATTCAAATTCTAACAGAGAGTGATTTTGATGCCGCGTGTAACAAGGGTAAGTCTTGTTGGTAGCTTTTCGTCACTAACATTTTCTTCACCTAAGTTTGATTGACAGATACTTGTTTATTTTTGATTTCAATGATAAAATAAATTAGAGACAAATTTAATTTTAGACTGTTTTTCAACTCTAGGACATACATGCTGTTTACTTTATTACAGTTTTGCTTTCAATTTATTTAGCCGCACTGATTTAGCTAGTCACGAAGTTCAATCGTAGCCCAAAGAAAACTTGATTGTTACAGGAGAACATAACCGACTGTCCATATCCACAAGATCTGATATCTAAATTAAATCAGTGAATAGTAATCAAAAGAACCAATATAACTAGGAAGCTTTTGACTCATGATTTAAGTCATGGACAAGATGATTTTTACAATCAATAACTGGTATTTCTTATATAATATTTGACATTAGCTAGCTGCCTTTGTAATATAATCCACTATGGCTTTTTCTGACTGGTTATTTGAAGCTTCCTCGACAGCACATGAATGTCACGATTCTCCACCATATCTGGCTATCTAATACTTCCTATTAAAGGTTCAAAATTGCTTTTGGTATCAAGAATAGATGAGTTTGGTTTTTTTTGTCTTCGATTCAACAATATTTTGAACCAGCGCGGGGTCTGCGCCATCAGTAAGCTTCCATCCCTCAATTTCAGTAGGAACTCTTATATGTATGGCCATCAATTAAATGGGCAATATTCTCAAAATCACTAATTTTCCATATTGTTTTACTTTACTGATGCACTCAAGTTATGTTGAATTGATACTAGTACATGTTCTTTGCTGAACTCCAGTCATGCAGTCGGTTTAGAGGCAAAGAGCTACTATACTGTATTTCTTAGTCCTCTAATTGTAAAGAGCCCGCAAAACTTGGGTTTTATCCTTAAAAAAATCCTTTACCTCTACGGAATACCCTTCCTTTCAAGTAGTTCAATGAAAGTTAAATTTGCACTCTTGATATTCGAACAGCTTGCTCTTAGTTTTAGTGACTAAGGCTAAAAATTGGGAACTTCCGAATCATCTTATCAGCTTCTGGTCTAATATCATTGATTCTCTTGGAATAAAGTAGAGAGGCTTTGGTTGGATCCTGATCTAAAAATTCTCGAATGTTAGCAGCAAATTGCCAAGCCACAAATATACGAGATTAAAGTTGAGTTAGAAAAAACTGGTTCTATCGATCGATCTTTAATTCTGTTCTATTTTTGTAATTGAAAGACCTCATTATCTTGGGTGGAACTTGAGGATTAAGAGGCCAAGTTCTATAATACTTTAAGACATTAACTATGCTATATATCTTTCTTCTCTAATCCTTGCCCGGAAGGATGTAGGCAAATGATGAGTTAGTGTACTCTAAGTCCAAGTTATAGAGAACCATTTATGTAGACCTGATATACTATGACTTCCAATCATCAATTATGAACAGAGACTTAAAGCTCTTGAAACAGTTCTTCACAACCTTGATCTGTATTTGACTGTGATAAGAACGATCATGCAGTAGTTAGAGCTTCCATGGTTTATCTAGCCCGGTGCGAAAATGATGTAGTAATGGTCAAAGTACTTCGGTCCCAATTGTTTTGAAATTAATCATGAGATGACATGCCAGCCGCTCCTTACCTTCTTTGTATTTGGAGTGTAATACTGTGTAATTTTAATCACTAATCAGATAAATTCTATAAAAGCGGTCTCTCTTTGTCACTATATATTGTCTTTATTTAACGATAGCTCTATGGTACTCAGGACTCCACTTAATTATCTCGTTGATTACAGTAGGGAGTACAACCTTCTCACCAGTCATGGAACCAGCCAACCCAAAATTCCGGATCGGCCATATTTGTGAAACTCTTGCCCTTCCCTATTTTTAAAATGGTGACAGTGTCACAGAGCTTTCAAGTTTACTTTTTAAGATTAAGATTTTTTTTAAAAAATAGAGACCCGATCATTGGATGAGCTTGGTCTTGATGTTTTTGAAACAGGGTGTGCTATTAAAACCAGAGTCAGAAATATGGGAGTTTAATCGGTTTATTTGAAGCCTTGAAGCTATATGATCATTCCAAGGACATTAACATAACTTTCTTGCATATAAAATATTGCAGAAATTATTGAACATGTACCACGAATACCTACTCAAATTGCTCGCATCAATAACATCAAATAGCTTTCTCTTGTGCATCATGTTTCTGTCACCAAATTGATTGTAAAAGTTATCTAATTAAGTTGAAAATTTTCTATTACAAAAGCGCAATATTAGGATCAATAAAGCCGAAGTATTCATATTTTGTAGGGGTAGTAAATTTTTCGAATACCTCTTTCTCTTTTCTTCCATTTATTCGTCGGACACGGGCCTCAATAAAGGTTCGGTCGAAATACTGCCTGGTGAGATCAAATATATAGGATTAACTCTCTCGGTCATTTTTAATAGTGGTTGAAATGAGGTGGCAGGTTCGATATTAGTAACATTGAAAGAAAGATCTTTGGAATGGTTGTTTACATGGGACACCTGGGCCTCTCTCGCAGGATTATTTCTTATAAAAAACTCTCTTGGATCAGCTTAGAATGTTCGATATCCCTCATCCATATGATAAAGACCCTATTGTATGGGGGCAGAAGAGCATAGTTTTAGAATGTTCAAATATACCCTGTACGGTAGGAATATAATTGAGTAAGTATTCGGTTCATACGAACTACCAAATAATGGAGCGACAGGCTCATCACCTTCAGTAAACAATCAAAAAAATATAAAGAATAAAGTTTGAGACAAAGAGTAGTTAAACGCGGTGTCGTTAATTAACTTTAGAGCAACTTCAGAGTGCCAAGCGTTCGGAGTTATCCACATTAGATTGTTGACGCTGATTCAGTAATTAGGTAAGTAACATTTAGATGGAAAATCAATCTGAAGATTCGTTTCTTCGTCTCGTTGTACACGTGTGTAACATAGATTGATATCGATTTATAGCCCACAATATATTCATATAGATTGCAAGACATGAGGGAAATTTAAATTGAGGTATTGTTCAGTATTCTGCCTATAGCGGAGGGCGCCTACATTGTTAATCGACCGTGCCTAGGGAAACCAAAAAAAGAATAAAACGCTCGAACCATGGCTCGAACCCATGGCGCTATATTGAAAATAAAGTGAGTGGAGCACCAATATCCAAGATTATCCAAAAGGTTAATCAAAAAGTTAACAAAATGGCAGGGGCCAGCCCCCTGAAGCGAGATCATATAGCCTACCTCTTCTCTTTTTTACCCCTCCCAAAGCATGGGTCTTGATTAATATTCAGAAAGTCGAGGGCTAGGATTTTACTCTTGGGCCGCATCTCAAATGTGTTTTAGGGGAAAGCAAAATAAATCTTTGCTTGAGATATGACGGAATAGTTGACTACGACTGAGATTACAGAGCAAGCGAATGTCTAAAAAATAATTTGCTACATCAGAATCCTAACAAAATTAAAATCTTCTTCCCCATCATCAATCAACTGAAGGAGTAGACAAATTAAATCAGGTCCAACTTGCAAGATTCAAACATCTTAAAGACCCCTTGCCTAAGTTCAATTCGACTCATCGAGCTTAATGAACTGATCGTGGGAATATTCAAACGCACGGGAATGCTCAATATAATCAGCAATATAATCAGGTATCAGGGGGGCGGAAGATTACTAGCCATCCATCCCGAGGTTAAGGCGAGCCGAACCGGGAGTGCTCGGCGAACCCTATTTTTATTGACTATAATATAAATTACTAGCTGCTGTTCAAGCTGTCCATGGAAGAAAATTAATGGTTATTGCGCACAGTATTTAATTTCCAGATATTATCGAAATTTTCAAATACAGAGTAAGCAGTGTTCAAGTAAGGGCTCTTTAGCGCATTATGAATACCACATACCCATACAACTCGATACCAATATCGATACCGATACCGCCGATACCAATTTCAACACCATCTCTGAAAATACTAAAAGGCTTACAACAAGTTGGTGGTGAACTAGCAAAAACCCTTTTCTTTGTCCTCATCCCTCTAGAATTATTCTATTTCTCCATATACTTCTACCTCAAGCGCTGTTACAGGACTTACTACTTGTTAACACTTCTATCTCTAATAACACTATGGTCTTCTATATATTTAACTCCAGTTTCTTGTTGGTTCAATAAGTCAGCACAGGACTTGATTGGTACATACAATTTTTTGTTTTATGTGGTGTTTAGTAACTAATCTTATGTTAGTTTTCATATCAAGTATGAAGATACTCGACGTGTGGGCACGTCGGAATTCATTACCAGTTTACAAGGGTAGAAAAGCTCCTCCAGACTGGTTCTTGGCCCTGCTATTATCGGTGGAACTGAGATATGAATCTTTCACTCCAAATCCTATCAGGATACAGAAAGGTGTTGACAACTCAAATCAATATACGGAATTTGGACTTCATACAGGCGTTTTTCTCGCACTAAACTCACTTTCTCAGACTAATAACGCGGTCCTTGCATATGAGGTACTTCTCTCGATATATATGGCATTTACAGCTCTGCATATGATATTCCGTTATAAGTCTAGCCCTGTTTTATTTGGCCCGCTTTATCAGATCGAGAGCATAGCCGGGTTCTGGACCGAGAGCTGGCATAATACATTCACATCTCCGTGCATGTCACTCGCATACACACCACTCCGAAAGTATTTTGCTAGATGGGGCTTTTCAGATAAAGTATCGCGCTCTGTTGGAGTTTTAGGTGTGTTCGGTTTGATGGCAGTCTTTCACATGTATGCCATGCACCGAATTCTCAACCAAACAGCGGTTTTTCGCATCGGCTTGTTTTTCATTCTAAACGGGATAGCTACAGTGATTGATACTTCAATTTGGGGAAAGAAAAGACATTGGTTTAGGTGTACGCTGGCTTGGACATTTGAGACATTCCTTGCTAGTTGGACAGCCAGTAGCATAAATTTTTCTGGCGGCTTCTTTAGGCTCCAGTGGAATAAATCCTGTCCGCTGCAAATGTGAGTGCTCGAGTTGAAATTTGGAGTTGAAATTGGGAGCTGGAAGTTCTAATTTGCTGGGGAATTCAATTCATGTCTATCTTCACGATGATTCGTTTGTTGGTTTGTAATAGTTTTTAAAATAATTTTTTCATAATCAAAAGTTATTCTACGGGAATTGGTCCAAGGGGATTTACCAAGATGAGCAAATGAGATTTTTAATTCATTTTGGCATCTATCAAATTCTCAAATCCTTGAACGACTGTAAACTATACTAGGTTTGAGTGAATCCAAGTTAATTCTATCTATTCCTGGATTATTTTGTGAAATTTTTTTCAAAAAAAAACACGTTCTTAGTTGAAATTAGCAATTAGACATTTCTCCGCAATACTCTGAGACTCGTAATTTTAGCGGTGCCAAAAAAAATCCCTTTATTGACTGAACAGCCTCACTATATTGTTGACGACGTCGAATGTAAAATTACCTGTTCAGAAGCAGAATTAAATATTTGTCTCATGGGCAATGCTTTCAGCCAGGTTTAATTTATAAATATCATCACATTAAATCTTTTGTTAAAACAAAATCTAGAGAAATACAAACGACCAATGAACATGCGTTAGAGCCCTGACTGATATTAATAGCATTATTAGGGGCTCCCAACATACCTAATTAACCAAGTAACATCTTGAGGGTCTTTTTTTTTTCTATCATTAAATGTGTATGCAGCCACAAGGCTATGACACATTAGCAGTGTTTATATACATGGAATGATTCAACTTGACAGTAGGTACACTTATGCCTCAGTTTCCATTTGTAGATGCCACTACGAAGTATGTTCGCTTTTTTCTTCGCCAACAGTCTCCCCTCATCCGTGAACACTCATCCAAGGAAATTACAAACCCTGGATTAACCAGACAGACCTCCATCTTTCTGTACAAAACCACCGTGAGATTGTGGAAGGGTCTGTTGGATTCGAACCAACCAACACCTGTTTCAAGTGAGGTGGGTGCCCAGGCTACCCAGACTCTACTTGGGAGAACGGCCCGGACGGTATACCACAGTACCATCCGATCCCGCGGGTGTCTTATTTAAATACTAAAATCATGTTTATATTCTATGACTGTTTCAATGTCATAACTACTATCTTCCTCTGTTGATATTGTGAGAATGCATGCTAATTGAAGATAAAAATTTCTTACAATCTCAAGGGAGTGTGATAACACTATGTCTGTCCATAATACTTACAAAACTGTAAGATGCATGCGTATTAGTCAGGGTATGATGCTGGATCTAGTGTTGATCATCTTTGAAATTCATTTTTGGCAATATATTCGGACACGATTGAAGAAAACTGCTTATGCGCCTCAGAAAGTTAATGCTTGATTTTTGTGAATTGGCGCAGAAAAGGCCCTGCTAGTTCATGTATAGCCCTGCTCAGACCTATTTTAGCCCCAGTATTGTATCCTGTAATTCATGCATGCATCTTACACTTTTGTAAGTATTACGGACAGACATATTATATAGCTGCATACACAATAAATGATTACTTTGAGAAATAAAAACAAAAACAGAAATTTGCTCAAAATTATTTCATATTCCGAGCTATAATTTACATTTCACAAACTACAGGGATTAGAGACGGCCTTTCGAGCAGCTTTTTGGCTGATCTAGCAATCATCTACCCTGTCTGCAGTACCTTCCTTGAAGTGCTGTTCTAAATTTTAGCAACTACTAACCTGAAATGGCTTTTTTTAAGGGTGTTTTCTCTTGGCGCTCAACTTATGTTACACCTAAAAGAACAAGTATTTTAAGGTGTATCAATCTACAGAGGTACAGCCATAATGATCCCCCCCTGTCAATTTGATAGGACTTATTCGCACTAAAGTTGCAAAAACTGTAGCGAGATCGTCTAAGACGTTCCTAAATTAGCGACACTCATCATCGCTAAGCCTAATTGAGGCATGGTCTGTCCAATAATTTCTCCACAATAAGGATTTGTCACACATTGACAAATCAGTTCCCCATATTCATTCTCAAGTTAAGACTAATTAATCACTTTTGTAAAATTTTATTAGATCTATCTTCGACTTGATACTAATACAAGTGGGATTTGTAATATTTGGTTTTACTCCATCCGAATTATCACAGCCTGGCACCTCTCTGGCATACTTGCAATGAACCCATAGAGTTGTTCGGACGTCACAGAGCCCCAGGTCTGTTGTACATTTGTCGTACCTCCCCTTTTGTTCGCTGATGTTCTCGTCTAAACTTAGGATAGTGAATTTGAATAATGCCCTTCATCATTCTACAGACTGACTCTACTGTGTTTAAATCTAGAGAGCACGGCGCCCAAAATGTTGGGTCAACCCCGTGCGAGCGAAGAAATTTAACCGAAAGATCCGCTTTATGAGACGGAGCATTGTCATACATGAATCTGAAGCGGTTACCTGTATTGGCTTCATTCGTTCCTATCCACTGCACAATATGAGATAATATATGCTCACGGTACCTCTAAGCTGTTATCTTGCCCCAAATTTACTCCCAGAACATACAAGGTCCTTTTTAGAGACCTGCAAAGCTACCCCAAAACATTCAGGTATCTTTCTTTCGGTACTTATATCTAACGCATGTATCTTCGAATTCTTCATCTACCTTAGTTTTAAGTTAGATCAGATGATTTTTTCAAAATTGTTAGATCTAACCTTTCTAGTGATGCAGACAGACCTTACCCCGGCATTCTTTACATACTTTTTATCGCTCTAAAGAACTAACATCCAATCCCCTACAATTCAATACTCTACAGTCTAATCCTTTTAAGTCCAATCATGGTGGGCCTTATGCCCAGGACTTAGAAAGAATTTTGTTCTCCTCAGAGAGTGGAGGCTTTCTCCGAAAGAGTTGGTGTGAATAGCTCGTCTTCTTATATTATAAACACTTCTTACAGCTCGTTCACCGATACCCCGGTCAGGAAAGTAGGTTGCAGCTTCTAGGAATGACATCTTTTAAGTCGCCCGAGACGAGCAAAAAAAAACATTCAAATTCATCAATCATTTCAAAAGAGAGCTTTGTTGGACGGCCTGTACTCTTTCTAGGAGACACACTGCCTTTAGTTAAGGTATACTTGACTTGTTCTTTTGTAATCCTAAGGTGCACTGAAATATATTTCCGGCTATGACCTGCATCGTGTAGTCTTAAGACCTATGTTTTTTAGAAACTTGTTAATAATCATAAACTACATTTTCAACATACTTATTTTTCTTGTTCTAGGTTGAAATTTTCCAATCGTCGAGGTGTAGCTGGTATTGAATTCATCTTGCAGGAATTTTAGAATAAAATAAATAAATTTTTTCTCCATGACCAACTGTAATATATCTTGGGTGAGTTTCATCTTATTGCAATCAGACTGATGTTTTATTGTCACTTGATTAGTAATTGATTGTGGAATGATAGTGTGTTGAAACATGAACTTTTGAGTATTAAATTAAATTAATAACTGTGCGAAATTGCAATCACTAGTAATGAGTTGTGGCCAGATTACTGCCTGAAATTATTTTTGAAAATACTAGTGCTAGTGAAATTTAGCGAATTTAGATCAACATTGACTTGGACAGTCCCTGTAGGATTAAAACGACATGGGGGGGGACATTACGGCTGTACCACTGTACCTTACTACTATTGTAAAGTTCTTACTCCACTAGTAGGAGCTATTCCGTGGCCGTAGGGTCGGGTAGTCATAAACTGGTACAGGGGTAGTTATAGCACTGCATAGAGTCTAGTGTTTGCCGAATACAGTACTACATCTACCCTTGTACTGATATACAGAGGGTAATGCAAAAATATTCAGCCCTAGTCATTTTATAGGTTGATTCTATCTAAATGTAGTAGTCCCGTAGGTCAATCTTTGCTTGGCTCATCCTAATCTGGAACGGCGTAACCGAATAAGGGAGCGATGCTCTTCACTAACTTTTAGCGAACCTCTTATCTGCGGTGAAAATTTCGAATTAAAAATCTTTGGTCCGTCTTATCATGGGTCTAAAAACTTTAATTGAGGGCTTCTGTTTCTAACAACTAATGTCTGGTAGATCCTCCAGCTGCGATGACCTCTTCACACCTCCTGTGCATACCGCGGAGAATATTCAGAAGCTTTGATGGTTGTGTAGACTCATACCAAGCTTCGTCCACAAGTCTACGGATATCTTCTCTGCGTCGCTGCACTCCCTATCGCTGTCCCCATATCGAAAGTAGATGTACCCTTTCATATCGCTCCACAAATTCTCATTAGGGTTTAAGTCGGGTGAATTAGCCGGCCAATTCATGGGACTGATGTCCTGGTTTTGAAGATAGTTCTTCGAGGCAGCAGCAGAATGACTCGGCGCATTGTCCTGTATTTCTTGTGGACAAATTTACTTGCAACCTTTCAAGAAATTTTAGCTTGAAGACGCTTATGGAGTTGATGATGATGATGAAGATAAGAACGGAAAACTTGGAGAATGATGGAACGAGGCAGAAGTTTCGGAATTGTGCAGCTGACGAAGCAAATTAACCGAGAATATTATGTAAAGCACTGGGATTGGCCCCTAAAGTAGCTGGGATATACCTCGGAAGACCTATATAACAGGGTCGAATTTATGGCCTGATACTCTGTAGACTAAAGGCAGGGATGATTTCTGGATCCGCTATACCAACTATGGCGTAATTTACAAAAAATTGAAGTTTGTGTGAGAAAATATGTAGAGTATTTTTTACTGGCGGATGATTCTGTACAATTATATTGAGCTGGTTGAAAATATATTTTCTTTGCCCCACTGTTCACAATCTAGGCCTGAGGATTTGCAAGTACTAATAAGCTCTAATTGAATGA
>JAHYSP010003795.1:1235-12714 GCA_019455505.1 Pleochaeta shiraiana
TTAAAACTTAATAACGATATTTACATTAAAGTTTCCCCTTTCATATTTATTTATTAACAGTCTCCCCATTTCAGTTTCATTCCCTTTTTACACAATTACACCCAATTTATTCAAGAAATGATGATACACTAACAATCAACGAATCAAACCTACAGAAACTAGATGATTCGGTGTCAGATATAAGTCTGGAAATTCTGGAAAATAGTATCATAGATATAGAAAAAACATCTGATACAGAATTTATATTATCAAAAGATGGTGAAAAATTAGACCAAGTCTCGGTAAGATCGTTAAAGCTTTCGGAAGAAACAGCAGAAAATAAATCGTACCGAACTCCGCAGAGCATGTTAACAGTAGGAATAATACTGGTCAAAGCATAATGCCCAGAACGATTTAGCCTATTTGCGCTTTACATTCGGCTAATTAAAGTACCCCTATAACCAATTTCCTTTATGACTAGTTAGTTCAACGGACATACCCCTTTTTCAATTGTAATTAAAAAGAGAATACGCCCTCACAGATTAAAACCATCTAAAAAGATATACTGTTTACTTTTCAAAAGTTCCTTGAAGATCGCACATTTCGCTTAGAAAATGCCGGTCACATGACTTGTCTCTTCTCGTTCCTAGATACAAGTCAGAAAATCGCCAACGCGATTTTCCCGGCATGAGGATTATTTTCAAACATTTTCTTTCTGTACAATTTGCCGTCACACATACTTTCTTTGGCTTATTCATGATTTCTTGATTTTTAGTGCATCTAATTCTCGGAAATTCTATTGGGTAAAATTCAAATTTTCATTTATCATTATCACATAAAAACCTATCTTATCCCATACCCTTCAAAAATATATATCTGTGAACAATCATTGAAATAGTTGGCAAAAGAAATTCGTTTTGAGGCATATGCTACCTGAGATACCTGGTTGAAGGATGACGTCGTCGATACCAGGTCTTGGGCATAGTTCTCCGTCTGCCAAGCCTAAGTTAAAAACTGTAGGTCTTTAGTATTGTGAGAAGTATCGAGAGCCTTAAATACCTTGAGAAACTTGGTATTTCCAATTTTCCTCAGTTCCTGGAGGATTTCAACGATGGCAACTTTGGCAGAGACGGTCATCTAAACTATCACCATCCGCAAGCTTATCTCCTTTGGTGTCCAGCTCGGTCTGAGCCTCACTTTTACTTTTGCCCTTGCTTTCCCTCTCAGTCACAGCACCCGTATCAAAATCAATTTCGCCACTGGTTTCTGATTCGGAGCTTTGTTGGTCGGTTGCTTGCTTCTTAGTCTCTTTTATCCTGTACTTGGGGCAAAGAGAAAGTTGGTCTTTAACCCAAAATGGCCGGTGTCTTTGTCGACGCACTTTCGAAAAGAATTGAATAGCATTGCGTGGCTCTTCTTGGCAAAAGACAACATGCTTACATAGCAGGAAACGGCTTGACTCAAAGATATTGCACGAACACATCCACCGTGACGGGTCTGTGTGATACTTGATGAGATCTTCTCGCTTCACTTGGAACCTCCTAAGAGACTTCCACTCCTTTTTAAACGACTTTTTCCAAGCGGCAATGGCTTTGCGGTGATTGCGGCTAATTATTGCCGTCATTCGCTCCAGTGCATGAGGAGATACGCGGGTCACCAGAATGTGGCAGACCAAATCGATCCGAGGGCGATTAAACCGGTGGAGATAGTCATGCTTAAGTCTTCGCCAAGGAGATTCGATTATCATTGTCGTCTTCAGAACGTGGATTCTCTCCGGATTGGCTGAGCGTGCCCAAAGCTTCCCTTGTTCTGGAGCATACCAGTTAACATAGAGGTATGACCAGAGATAGAGGTAATTTCGGGAATAACACCATGCATACAATTCGTTAATACAGTCGCAATGGATCTGTAAAGCAGAACGATAAGAACCACTACGATCAGGTATCATTGAACTCATGTTGTAATAACGACTAAACATATTTAGCAAGAAGTTCCGCTCTGCCAAAATACTGGTCACAATTCGACAAAGCTCAGGAAATGATATTCCAGAAGATACACATTTATAGCGACCATGTCGATGATCACCATTTGACCGGCGATTAGAGTCCGATCCCCAGCAAATTTCTAGCGCTAGCACCAGCTCTTGGACTTCCTGAGGATTATAGTTCCTCTGGGTCTTTGTCTTTCTAGAATCCATCAACCTCTTTCTGGTAGCCCTCTTTGATGCCAGAAGCAAATTTGGACCGTGGTTTCTGGCTAGACCTGTCAGATGGCTGTAATTTCAGCTTCATCTTTGTCACAGCCGAAAAATATTGGATGATATCCTTCGTTCCTGACTGCTCGAAAAGACTGATCAAGAATACAAGTCGTGGCTCCAGGATCCGCAAAAGTTGACTCATCCCCGTGACTATTGACGCCAGTGAACATGCAACACAAAAGAACTCCAGTCCCATCAATTTCTGCAAGTACCGCGGTTAAGCCCATACCTAGATGGTTGTTAATTATGTCTTTCCCTAATTTGTATTGTTAAATAAGTGTTTCTTACCCGAGTTATTAGTGCCATATGTGGCATTTAAGGCTAGCTCCTTCGCTATATTTCGGAGCTCGGAGATAGTACCAGTGATGTATATGGCGAAACCACGTAAATTACCGGCTGTGTAGGTTTTATGCTCGTACTTGCCCCTATGCTAAGCTAAATACATTGAAGTGGAAGCGAATGGCTCTTCATTGCGCTTCCAAATCTTTGAATAGTAGCATTTCCATCGATAATAAATCTGATGCTGGGCGACCTTTTATAAATCCTGAATATCAGAATCTTAGAGGTCCCGATAATATTTCAGCAGGCTGAATACACGCCTTTTTATCCCCTAAAAGCAGTGGCACTGGTATCTCAATTTTACCTGTGATTTGAGATATTAATTTATCTGCCTAGATAGCGAGTTTAGCTCCTTCAATTGCTGATATATATTCAGCATTTGTAGAAGACGTTGCCACATTGGTCTGTTTCTTACTGATGGCCGCCATAACTCCTGTATTTAGAATCATGACAATGCCGGTGACTGATTTTCGATCACTAAGATCGCCGGCATAATCAGCGTCAGCAAATATCACTAGATCAGTCGCTCTAGAACTCCCACAGTAGATCTCGATATTATCAACCTTGTAACAAGGAATCATGCGGCTTCCTCCACCATAGCTGATGCCATATTCAATAGTAACCTCGACGTAACTCAAGATTCAATGAATGCGAACATCACCCTCTCCTGCCGAGTAAATTATCGTTCCGTTTGCAACTTCTATAGGTACACGAAAGGGTACAATATTACAAACAAATGCATCTCTAAACGAAGTAGGCTAGCACGAGCACATAGTATTTTAGCCCCGAGTTTTATATAATGATTTGGAAGCTTTCGGAGCACAAATAAGTTGAACGTTCTGATTTAGATTCACTTCCAGAGTATTTAACTACATTAAAATCATTAATGATAGCCCTTATATTTGCAGCGTTTGCCTGATGAGAGTCATTCTTCTAGCTTTATTTTCATTAATGCCAACCTAGGCCCGACGATTTGAAACATTTTGCTTCTTCTATAGCCAACCATTTTGGACACTGTGGCTTGACAGGATTGCCTCGACAGACACAGCAGACTTTCATGAGTCTTTTTCGAACAGCATTTGCAATCTCAATATCAGCTTGATTTTCATCGGGATCGGAAAGTTTTGTTTCAGTTGCACGCGCAGATTGAAAGACTTCAAAGAGTGCTGGGAACTTGTCTCTCTTCGTCAAGATCTCAATTATTGTATCATACTCAGAAGATAGGCTTCTCATGAAAATGGCAGTTTGGATGACATCAGAATTCGACGTTTTCAATGTAACAGCATTCTTGGGCATGACAGGAGGGAAACAAGCTTATGGAAGCAAAAACTTCATGAGTCAGACGGCGGCCAATTCGATTTTCAGGTTATTTTGCCACAAATGAAAGTTCTGACCAGTTATTGTTCCACCGTGTTTACCCAGGATTAATGATGTGTATAGAATAAAAGTCGTGGAATCTTACTTTAGCTTGTACTCTTGATTAAAAAAAAGCTTTTGACCAGTTAAAAAAAATATCTCTGCAATAGAATAATATGAAAATTTAAGTTATTGATAATTGATAGAAGCGCAAGGGTTTTTATAAACTGTTATATTTTGTATATATATTTATATGTTAAAGTATTAGAACATTACTATGTTTTCTTTCCTAAGCAACAGTGATACATAGTGATGATCCAAGCAACACTGCTATTAGGTGACCTACGAGGCTATGCTCGTATTACTTTAACCATCACAACAGCTTGCCGTGATAGGCTTGACGCAAAATAACATCTTTTAGCCAGAGTTGTTCGAGATTGTAGCGTTTCAACCCAATAAGCTTATTATTGCAATAAAATGATTTAGTCTTGAACCTCGGGTGGCTTTCCTACGGGTTGAATCATTTTCTTTTTCTTTTAGTTGAATCTCTTACATTTCAGATATATTCTCACCTCAATCATCTGGGATCTAACTTTTTCACGGCATTCTCCTAATCCAATGGCCATGTAGCTTAGTAGAGGTGGGTGTCCTACATAGCTTGCACAGCTATCACGTTGAATATTCGATGTCCACTCAAATCTCGTTGTATCAGCATGACCAGTACCAACATATCGAGCTTGCAGGGCCTCAAGTTGTTGTTGTGCACGTAGCTTATCAGCCTAATATGGTCAGGGTTAATTCCTTCTGATACTTGAAATCTCATATAGAATCACCATTGTTGTAATTATAAGATGACCAATGACACGGTGTTGCCTTATCAAGATTCGAAAGAACTTTTATAAGACTTGTAAAAGTAAGAGGGTGAGGAATAATAAGAAGAAAGAAGTGTGTATTGAACTGATTCTATTGGATAAAATGTGTGAGCTCGTATATATGGCTGGTCACATTGAACGTACAGAGAGGAATATTTATCCACCACTCTGGCCACTAGTCCACTAGTCTATTTCCAAAAAAAACGTGTTTGTTAAGTGCAAAGAATGCAGCCTTGAAACACAGGGAAAACTTGGATCACGTGATATGAATCCTATTCTTATTAAGGTTATCGTTGATTTGCTCAAGCTGGAATATTATTTATCCAAAATCATGTAACATGATTTATCATCGAGTCGGACATACAGTGTTTTTTTTTTTTTTGGTTTTGGTTTTTCGTCCTTATGAAGTCTAAGACTATCAAGGACAAGAGATCATGAGTACGTGATTTAGATTAATTGGACACTCACATTCAGACAGCATTTGCGAATACCACTACGAGAATTGAAGTTAACTCCTGTACTTCTCATCCGTGAATATCGACTAAAGGGAAAATTCTCAAAAAAACCTTTGGTTGTTCAAGTCTGCCTCCATCAACGTATACATTTCACTCTCTAAGAAGGTAGGGTCTACTGGATTCGAACCAGTGGTCTTCCGTCTTAAGTGGGGCAGGTGTCAAGGCTACCCAAACTCTACTTAGAAGGCCAGCCCGGATGGCATACCACTACACCATCCGACCCTGGACATACAGTGTGGGAACGGTAATGAACGTCACCTTGCAAAAATAGGGGGTAGCCTCGCATCAGGGATTGTGCAGGGTAAAATCTGAGGCCATACAGAGAATATAATTAAAGCTATACCGTTTCTGGCAATCAGCCCCAGCTAGTCTAAAATCTTAATCATTTATGCCTAAATAATCAGAAACATAATTCTCTAGTGAAAATTATGTAATGTTATCCATCTTTATTCACCACAAGAGCTATGAATATTTATGCGAGTCTTGGCATGCACACAATTACATACTCGTCTTACCACAAAATAATATTTAACACCCTCTTTCCAATTACTTAGTATTAGTACAATTGTACTTAAAACTTTTATTTATATCCCTCTCTTGATAATTTACTGCCTTCTCTTTCACATCTCCTATTATCGACACTTATCTATCATTATTACCATTTCAGCTATATAGTTCAGCAGGACATTAATGTCTTTTAGCCTATGTTATTCAAATTATATCTCTGGTGAGTATAATTCAATATTAGGTGAATATACAAAAGACCAATTCTGTGATACATTAGATTATTGTAAAGATGAATCCACCGCAGACACCTCCTCAATCACCAAAACCTCATAAACGTGCCAAATCTTTGACGCGAGATCAACGACTTGAAGTAAGCGAGAAGCCACAAGAGCGCTTTACTGTCATTTCTAATAATTCCCAGGTGAAATTCCTAGTCAATGAGGGCTATAGATCCAAAGAAATTGCAGAAAAACTGGAGAATACTCATAGAAAAGTTCGATATACCATGAAAACGACCAAGCTCACGCCCTAAAAGTCGAGTGGGCGATCCCCTGTCTTAAGAAGTACACAAGTCGACGAAATAGAAGCTTTCATACTTCCTTCCATGAAAGTCGTCGAATGTCATACTTGGAGGTTGCAAATTCTATCTTCCCGTACCTAGGTGTCAGTGACAAGGTGATTTGACAGTAAATGGCTAAGAGGGGATATTCTCGTCAGATTGCCATTGAAAAACCTCCTCTCTCACAAGAAAGTATGAGAAAGCAACTTGAATTTGCTAGAGATCATCTTTACTGGGGAGTAGAAGATTGGAAGAGAGTACTCTGGACTGATGAAAGTTGGATAACCGATGGTAAACATACTAGATGTTAGGTTACAAGAAAGGTCAGTATCACCTTCAATATTTCTTGAAGTTTTTTATACCTAGTCTAGATATATTTTAAAGGTAAATGAAGTCCACGACATCAATTGTGTTAGCGTCATTCGGAAGCGAATAGGATGGATGTTTTGGGGGTCCTTTTTTGGGTGTGACAAAGGCCCTTACTTATTTTGAGAGAAAGATTGGAGCTCAATAAATGCCGAACGTTATTGTGAGAGAATAGTACCTCTCATCCATGGCATGGTGACTGCTAGACCAGATTTAATGGTAATGCAGCATAATGCTCCTCCCATTCGGCGGCCCGAACGATGCGAGAGCTTGGGGAAAGGAATATTTCTCCTCTTGAATGGCCACCCTTCTCTACATATCTCAATCCAATTGAACAAGTCTGGAAGTTAATGAAGGATTATATTCAAATAAGTTATCCAGACGTAAGGATAGGAAGGCAGAGGACAGAGGTCGAGGTTCGAAGCTTTATTGGGGAAGCCTGAGAAATGGCAGTGAATGAGGATGAGTTGGAAAATCTTGTCAATTCAATGCCACGGAGAATAGAGACTGTATTAGATGCTGGGGGCGGCCATATAAAATATTAGAGGTTACTTATCATTTAGATTAGGCAGTAAATGTAAATATTTTGATTCATATTATAGATTATATAGTTCATAATATACATAAATTTAATGAATAAATTTCATAACTTCATTTTAGTGCAATTTTTTTGGAAGAGGCCGTTCTCAACGTCCGGTACAGTGGTACTAGGGAAAGTTCTGTATAAAGTTCATTTTGACCAGGGTATCAACCATAAAATCTTTTTTGCTTAACTTAATTAGGCAGGGATCATCCTAGAAAGTATAAAAATGTATGAGAAAATATCACACCGACCGTGAAGTGTATAAAGTATATTTTAGAGTTTTAATCATTACATTTTCATTCTCTAGGACGAAAGACTAGAACTAGATAAAACAAATAATGCTAATTTACAAGAAAACCAAAAAAAAAAAACCATTGAGCTGCCTTAATCTTCATTTGGAACAAATATCAATATGGAATATATCCTCCATCAGTATCAACAACTGCTTGACATCTTGCCGCCATGCTCTCTAATAACCTTCCAAGAAAATCTGTAGGAATAGCTTCCCGAGCTGCCTGCATCACGTTTTGGGGTTCCTGTCGAGGTATCTGATGTCCATTGGCACTTTCTAGAAAGTTTTCTTGAAGGAAATTCTTCATGAAATTCCACAAGTTCTCTATTGGATTTAAGTCTGGTGAGAATGGAGGCCATTCAATCAGGAATATGCCGATAATCCGGAACTCTTCTTGGGTATCCCGTGCAGAATGACTTGGCGCATTATCCTGCATCAATAAGAGATGTGGATTTCTTCTCATTACATCGACTATCAGAGGTACAATTCTCTGAATGTACCTCTCCAAAGTGATTGTACCTCAGCTCCTATCCCAGAACAAGAATGGGCCTTTTTGTGTTCCAAAAAAAGACCTCCAAAACATCCAGTCAGATTTCTTAACAATTCGAGGTGCCACACAATCAGTATGGAACTCCTCACTTGCCTTTCACATAGGTAGATGCTTTGTGCTATACTGTGCTATATTGTGCTATCATAATTGCTTACCTTTCTTATTACCCAAAAGCTCTTATGTTGGCCATCATTAGCACAAGTCTCATCAGTCCAGAGTACCTAACTCCACTCATCAACCGTCCAGTCCAGGTGTGCTTGTGCCCATTACTTCCTCTGCCTCTTGCATTCTGTGGTCAAGAAGGGTTTTGACTTAGCTATGCAGCGTCTATACCTTCTTTCAAGCAGGGCACTTCGTATTAATTGCTCACTAACGTTCCAGTATTAGAATGGCTTCATTGAGAGTTCAAACTACGTCATATTTCGGGTATCTATAGACGTAGTTACAAATCTCTCCAGCTCATCGAGTTGGGCAAATGATAGTGCCTTTGGTCGACCAGAGCGGACTGCCGGGGCCACATTTCCAGTCACACAAAATTATTGGACATACCGATGGTTCAAACCAAGAGCGTTTGAGACGGCCTTTTAGGTACGTTTCTCGGCTCGTAATGTTCAAACTGCTACTATTTGCTCTTGGGTTATACGTTTGGTGCCCGAGTTGGAATTTCTGTCGGCAGAGTTCTTTTTTTTTAATTTTTTGAAACAAATAAAAAAAGTACTTCGTTTTCGGGCGACAGAGTCTTCGATTATGATTGCTTCAGATGGTGATGAGAAGTGTATTGGTTGAGAAGAAAATTTGGATGTGTGGGAGCTCGGTATAGTAAAAGCGGGGTAATTATCTAGTTTGTCAGGCTAACCATATTAACGTTAGCGGGCAAATTCACCGTAGGTACCCATGTTTTGGGCAGGGCCTACCCATAAAAACTCAAATTCATATTTTATACAGAACTTCCCCTAGTACCACTGTAATTTTTGCCACTTAAAATTTAGAGTTTTGACATGGATCTTTCGCCAAAAACACCAAAATAGGTTAGTTGAGAAACTAGATACCCTGGAAAAACTCCAGTCCATATGCCCTGTAAAACCCACTTTTTTCTCGACTTGAAGTCGTTCATTATCGTTCCAATACTGTACAGTAATGAGCGAAAGTGACAAACCAAATCACAATTCTTAATACTTTTGATGATAACTTCACAACATGACCTTTTAAATGGAAAATTCCAAATATATGTGAATCATTGCTTGTATCTCTACCAATAACACATTTTTTTATGCGAAAAATATGAGCATTTTTCATTTCGTATGAGTCTTGGCATCACAAGTTCTTTTGTCACTTCTGCACGCATCATTTAAGTACTCGGTGTGACCTCCTTTCGCCTTCACAAAAGCAGCGACCCTGGACGGCACAATCTCAACTAATATTTGACATATCTTCCCATCAAGCTTGTGCCAAGTTTCTTCGGTTCTTGTCCACAGTTCATGTACCCCTTTTGGCGGCTCCTGGTAGTCCCCGAGTCGACGTTATATCGGACCCCAGAGAGGCTCTGTTGGATTCAAATCTGGTGATTGGTATGGCCAAGCTATATTCTGTATTCCCCTTGAAGCTAGCCATACTTTTGTCATCCTGGAGGTGTGCTTTGGGTCGTTGTCCTGTTGAAATATGATGTCTGTCCTAGCAACCGAAGGGAGCTGACTTACGACTTGATCCAATGTTGGCACCGAACAACTCTCCAGAATTTCCAATAATTACTCACAGTTCATCCTGCCAACAATGCGATCCATCTCCCCGACGCAAAGCCAGGACATACAGCCCCAAATCATTATATTACCTCCCCCAATTTTGAGTGTCTCCTCAACCGCAGCCGGACCAAGGTTATTGAAACTTCTACTCCAGAAATATTTGATTCCATCACTGTTTACCCGTTTCAACTTGGTCTCGTCTTAAAATACAACCCTTTTCCAATCTTCAATAGTCCAGTTTTGGTGATCCGACGCCCATTTCAAACGGGCTCTTCGGTGAGCTTCTGATAGAAGTGGCTTTTTCTTCTTTTTAAACGCTTTCAAACCTCCTTCTTTGAGAGCACGCCGGATAGTTGTAGGTGAATTTCTGTCTTCTATTTCATTATTTATCAACCTTGCCATTTCAACTGTCGTTTTCACGCTGCCATTGACCATCGAGCGCGCGATTGCTCGTTTGTCTTTTAACGTAAGCTTCCGCGGTGTTTCAAATTTGGATCTGGTGCTTCAGTGACCATAACCTTGCAATAATTTGCGACTGTAGTTCTACTACATCCTAATATTTTGCTTCTCATACTGTTTGCTTTGATTTATTTTATTCAGTCCCGCTCTTTTCTTTTTCTTGCATTCATCAATTGAATGCCCCGAATTGTGAGAATAGGCACATTTGGATTTATTAAATCTAGAACGAGATTTAAGTTTCACAATAGAAAGTCAAGTCAAAAATTCAGAGAAAACATTATCGAAGGAAAGATGACGACAGCGGTTTCCGAGGTCAGGCTGGAGATTTATTGCATGAAATGGTAAAAGATTTCGCATCTGAATCTTTACTTCCGGGACGATTGACGTGTGCTCTCTGAGTGTTAGGAGTTGTTTTTGATATCATGTGATATAAAATTGCAGGGAAATTTGGATTGGCGTCAAGCTCCAGAACCAAGCGGTGATATGAAGGACATTTCTATGAGCCTTAGTTTACGATGAAAGGACTATATCGGAGTGAATACTTCTTTCAGAGTCACGATGAGCAGGTTGCATATGTGGTGCAGACTCTTTGAGCTTGGCTGCCCACAAAGTTGACCAAAATGTTATCGCTCTGTTGCGAGAAGGATTATATGGGAACGCCGCTGAAGTTTGCGAAAAAAATATTAACCTTTCTATTGATTCATTCCAGTGAAGCCAGTTAGAAATACTCAACTATGGAATTAGGGTCATTTCAGCGATGCTTTTGAGACGATCTTTGAGCGTCCATATTTCAGACTTTCTATTTAATTATTTCAGGGTGTCCCTAATATCGTCAGTTGTTGCGAATATTATTCTGTGAATGATGAGATTCTCACTGAACGGTGTTTCCGTAGTTTCTTTGAGATTTGCCTCTTCAGAGGGCTTGGAAATTGTTGACATTATTCCCATTCTAGATCAAAAATTACATCATAGCATTCCGATAATAAGAGTATAATTAGAATCGAGGGACTAAACTATGATGTAAGTATCAAGGCTGAGTTATCAATTTTTTTTGATATTTCGTAAAGTTATTTGTTTCGATATAGCATTTTATTCTTGTCAGATCA
>JAHYSP010003800.1:3668-16557 GCA_019455505.1 Pleochaeta shiraiana
AGGCTGCATACACTTTAAATGATTTAAAAAAAAACATTATAATAAATCCTCATTTTCATTAACATTTTCATTCCATTATCTTTTTTTTGATCGTATTTTGACAGTAAAGTCGATAAAAAAACTATTTTTGACTAATGTAAATGGCAAAAATGGTCAATTTACATGATAATTTCTTCGCAGAATGAGTTCTCACGTTTCTCCAAGATCTGACTGACAACCATCACATCTTACCCGAGATTAGAGACTGCAGGTGAGTCATTTACTCCAGTAACAGAATAACTCTCGATATGAGTTAACTGTAGTCATGTTATGACACTTCATGGAGCTAGGAATTTCTACAGAGGAGTGGCAGATCGATTAGGTATACCTATGATCAAGTCAGATCGGTAATTCGGTCTGGTCATATCTCTCCTCGACCACGCACAGGACACTCTCGAAAGTCATTATCAGCCCAAGTCGATGAGCTGGAAGATTTTGTCCGCTATCTCCGGAGACGCGACAGATTTCGTATCTTGAACTCTTCCTACATTTCAGTAATCGGGATATGAGAGAATACGCAATTCGTACCGCTCTCAGAAGAAGGGGCTAAGAGCGACGTCTTCCTAGAACCTGTCCACCACTCTCTGAAGAGACTCGGATTGCATGAAAAGCGTGGGCTTAGCAACATCTCCATTGGCAATACCAATGGTCACAGGTTTTTAGTAGTGACGAGACTTACATCAACGATGATAGAGTTATGTCTGGTTATGTCACTAGGAAATTCAGTCTTATCTCAATGTAGATTCGAGACTAATTTAAATACTCATGGTATCTTTAAGAGGTCCATGAAAATCACAGAACTACCTGTGTCTCAAACCGTTACAAAAAAATTAACTCTTGAATGTTTTGTGGGTGCTTGGTTGGTACCAAGAGAAGTCCACATGTTTTCTGGAAGACCGAATGGGGGAATATGACTTCTGAAGGGTACCGGGAGCGTATCCTCTCGAAGATTGTGGAATGTATCCGGCAGGAATCGGGAGAGAGTGGTCATCCATACACATTTATGCATGACAATTCTCGAGTACATACAGGTCGTCCCGCAAGGAAAATTCTCTCTACTCATGGGATCAAACCGATTAACTGGCCTGCTTACTTCCTCGACCTAAACCCAATCGAAGGAGGCAGCGGTCCAGGGTTGAGATTCGATCCATTGTGTCAGAGACATGGAATAATTATACGACCGAGGAAAAGCTTTCGAAACTAATTGAAAGCATGCAAAATAGACGTTAGGGGGTAGTGAGAGTTAGCGGTGGTCCTATTTCCTACTGGGTTTAACTTGGATGAAAAATTTCTAGATAGTGAAATTTAATGACACTTGAACCAAATCTTGAACGGCAACCTTAAAAGCTAGCCGCTCGGTTTTGTTTAAGTTAGATTTTTACTTTCTCAAATATGTACATTAATTTAAACGATTTGTTTGATTAAACCCTTGATATTCTGTAAGTAATACAGACCACTGTGATTGTGAGTAAGCTTACGCACTCAACAGTAGTGTGAAAATCATGACGAAAAGGATAGGGCTGATAGAGAAGAGGAGAGTCAAATAAGAGAGGGAGGTAAAGGGTGAAGGCGAGTCACGCATGATAAAGTTTTTGGAAAAATTAATTTATCCAGAATCTGGGCAATATTAACACACATTAAATTTTTTTTTTTTTTCACATGGATATTCCTGACTTATCAATATAGCCTGTGCGACAGGAATAAGTACGCTAGCCAGTCGAGGATTCATGGTTGAACAATTAACCGGGCGCGGGCGGGGCATGGTGGTAGTGGGGTACATGTACTCAGCAAATAAGGTATTGAAAGTAAAATTTTCATATGGGCTTACTCACAAAAATTTTACATTCAATATCCCATTGACAGAGCATATGCAGGAAGCTCACCAAGACCTGACTATATACCTCGCTCGGTCAACATTTTATGCAAGGATGATAATTTATGGGCCTATTTATGTCAAGTAGAAGCTAGACGAGTAGCCTGAACATCAACTTACAATTCGCAAAAAAGATATTTTTTTTTCGTTTAAGATATTGAAGTCTCAAACTATTTAACACAAGTAGTTCTTATTTGATTACATTCCAAGGGCAAAGGTTAATATTCTGGTATTTCTACGGCCTGAATTACGGACTATTCAGTACCGGCCGGAGTCCTATCCATCAACGATAGCAACCTCCATTCCCATCTCGATTATCAAGTTTCCATCAAGTCAGGACTAATCAACCTTTGTTTGAAGAACATAATCAAGACGATAATGACTGCAGAATTATATTTTCAATTAAGATCTAATTAAATATTTTTCCAAATTGAGTTTGGGCGGCAGCTTTGGCACCTACCCCATTTGAGACAGAAAATAGTTAGCCGATTCGAATCCAGAAGAACTTTCCAGCTTTTATCAGAGCTTTCATTTCGTGTTGATTAAGGTATGCTTGAATTTCCAAAGGTTTATTGAGGTTTTTCCCTTTGGTGGTTGCTTGAGGGAGACCAGCACTAGGGGCAACATCATTTCTCATGGTATCATCTACCAATGCAATTCAAGCAAAGGGCCTCAATAAGTCTGAAGATTAAATTTATCTCAGTCTCTGGATAAGTCTTTGATATAAGTGAACTCCTTAAGGGCTTTAAAAAAATAACTTAGTGGATGGATATGTTTACAAACAATACCAGCAGAGCATCACTATTCAAAGAGAACAGATCCATATTAGCGCATTCAGAAAACCTCATCAATACTCAGCACTCGAAACTCGAAGGGGGGCGACAGCGGATATCTCAGGAGCCTGTAGTTGATTGTACTGTAGCCTTGTGAGTTTATCACCACTGTCGTGCGGTTGCCGCACACCTCTAGTTCATGAACCTTAAGTGAGGTACGACATCTAGAATCTAGCTCAATATTTTAATTCGTTCGGTTACGAAACAAACGTAGAAATATGAGGTACGAAGTCATCCTGTCGAACTAAAGCACTGAGATAAACAGAGAATAATTGAAGCAAATTAAAATCAAGATAGATTAAGACTTAAAATCACAGTTAAACTGCACAATTCAATATTAATAGAAGAGCTGCAAAATATATGTTTGGTAAATGAAAACTCTCTCGCCTGTGTCCTTAAAGCTTTTAGCATTTCGCTTAAAGCTCGTGGGTTTTGGTTTTGAGGCTCATAGTTATAACACGTGGCGTATTTACTTCTTTTAAGTTACTTAATTTTGCATATCTTTCTAACGAAATGTTTAAAGTCAGTAATTAAAATTTTCAATTTTTTGTGTGTACAAGGCCTACAAATTATCTTGCATCATCATATTTAAGGTGAGCCCTGATGATTACTTTTTACAGAAATTTGTTTGAAAAAGTCGTAAGATTATAAGATGAGAGTAGTTCTGAACACCCAAAGGATTATCAATGGGAGTCTGCTTATTTTTGATTCCCAATATTATCTTTGAAGCGAGGATAAGTGGATACGTGCTATGCTTCGTGTGGGTGTATAATTTGTTCCTGAAAGATCCAGAGGATCCGAGACTAACCGTGAGGAAAATAAATCAAAGAAATTAAAAATTAAAAATAAAAACGTTGATGCTCGAGTTTTTCAAGGTATGGAGGATTATATGGGCGATGCTACAGGTACCTGAGAAAGCTATTGCAGAATGCATAACGATCGGATGAGTTTTGTGGTCCGATGACTACTTCAAGATATCAATATCCACAAAATTTATCCGATCGAGCATTCCTACCTGGTACGACGATTGTTATGCACTCAGCAATTACGCCCACAGTTTATCAAAGATTATTGAGGGAGGGTAATGCTTAATAACTATACATGATTCATATTTAATCCATCAAATCTAGCTAACCTAACGGGTCCTGGTCCAAGATGGTTTTTAGCTACCGAGCCGGGTACATTCTGAAAACTTAGGTTGCCATCAAACGTTATGATTACTGGCCATAATTGTAGATTTAAAAGACAATATAACTGATAAAATTATTATATTTTCTCATATTTTTTCCATTATAAAATGTACAAAATCTTCATTGTAACTAAATAACCTAGCATGATTTTAACTAGGAGGATGGGGTATCCAGATTCCCTGTAAAGAAACTTAAAGGCAGCAGGCCTATTTACTCAAAACTTAGAAATTAAAACCTTAATTACACCTATCCAAACAGCACCCTCATAAAGTCATACCAATCATAAAAAATTTGTAAAATTATTATTTTGACTCTAGTGTAAATAAAAATTTAAGCCATACCTCGGTGCTATGGGCGTCAATGGTTAAGCGTTGAGAGATCCAGGATTAAATTGTCGTACTTATTCACTTGCTGTCATGGTTTATACCGTTGGTATAGACTCAGCACTTTGATTATATTCATACTTACCCATGACATAATCATCGTCAGGAGTTGGAAGACCAATACCACTATCATCGTGATCAGTAGTATTCATCCCAGACTGATTAGAAAGATCTGCTCCCCCGGGTAGATCTGCCGTACTGGTTATGGAATTACTCGCATCCGGGTTACTGTTATCTCTCGGCAAATCAGCACACTGATTATGTCGACCATCTTCACAATTATTGGTTCGTCCGACCGAGTTTTGCTTTTCATAAGCTTGTCTAACAGTATTTGATGTCTTGTATGCCATAAACCCCCCTTGCTCGGCCAGGAAAGCG
Organism: Pleochaeta shiraiana; assembly: GCA_019455505.1. Lineage (NCBI taxonomy): Eukaryota > Fungi > Ascomycota > Leotiomycetes > Helotiales > Erysiphaceae > Pleochaeta > Pleochaeta shiraiana. The sequence continues at coordinate 8,365 of JAHYSP010003800.1, forward strand.
ATCATTTCATCAATCCAACATTTGGTAACCCACCAAGCTCCAAAACTTTTGCCTTGTGATATTGTTATATCTCTCATTACAGCAGTTCCGACGCTTTGTACTGACCAGACGATCTCAGCATGACTCGCATACGGAAATTTCCCAGGCAAAGAGGTAAGAAAATTTACCCATCGGTCGAGCACATTTTCAGTTGTAGGGTCTGCGTTTGTGTTGGATTGCTGTTGTCGCCCAGATCGGAGAGCCATTTCTCCATACAAGGTTTTACTTTCTAATTCCCAATCAACTCCAACTGGGTTCAAAAGGTTCCGGAGTTCGGTCAATATAAGGTTCACAACGTCATCCATGCCTCTAGTGGGAACTGACTCGGCTACCTTTCGAGTTCGTACCATGGTGATCCATTCTTCATACATTTGGTCTCGATTAGCGGGGTTAGAGAGCATGTTAGCTGCAGCATGTGCTGTCAAATTTACTCTTAATTCTCGATCTAATAAACCAGCGAATAAAGTAGCTGGTGCAATCTTTGCTTCCAAGACATGGGCTGGATGACCTTGAAAACAACTCTGTATGTGTGATACAAGTCGCTCAGATATGTTACGTAGAGTATCAAGAACAGGCTTAGGTGCTACCTGTAAGGTTAATGGAGCAACAACCCTCATCATTTTTTGATACATGGCAAAATCACATTCTTCTACCCAAGGCGATATTTCTGGATGAGAAAAAAGCTTTTGAACAGGCATCGTTAATGTGCCATGAAAAGAGCTGAATAGGTGAAAAAAAGTTTTCTCCTTGCAGAATCGAAGAGCGTCTACAAGTGAGGTGCAATGTGAACGATAGAGGGCGGTGAGAGCTGAGGCTGCATCAGGATCCGTACCACTTGGGGTAAAAATGGATATATTTGGGAGGGCGATAGGCTCATCTCCTGTTGTCATCTGTTCACTGTAGCTGCTAAATTGAAGACGTTGACATATTTTACTGGTAGAGCTCTCGAGTTGAGATAGGTTCGAGATATCAGGCTGGTGATAGAGACTATGAGGTCTGATGAAGCCCTCTTTTTGATGTGACCAAGTCTCCGATACTCTAGGTACGTCTGGAGAGGGGAGAGCAGCTCTATTGATGGGAAAGGGTGTATGTGATGGGATACTTCTTTTCCGATTAGTAAAAAATGCTGAAAGAGAGGTGAGGAAAATCTACCTGAAATTTGAGACGAGACTTTGTGAAGAGCCGAGGCCTTGAATCATTTGGTTCTTCTGCGTTTCGGTCAAATCCGGTTGGTCATCTTCGAGACTAAAATTAACGTAATGATATTTTGATTCCCCTCTTACACCAAGTCTCCTAGTTTTGAGACCTGGAAAAAGTACGCGAACAAGTTTTCCAAAAGAAGCGGGATTTAAAACAGTGACACGCTCAGTAGCACATCTTGAAACATAATTGGAGTAAACACGGCCTCTCGGCACGGATCCCTTTCCTTTGCTACATACTTGATTAATCCTGTAGAGAATTAGTTCATTCATTTCACATCATTTATATCACCAGATGACTCACCAGAGCATAGCAAATACTTGACGTTGTCTTTCTGATTGAGGCCCTCTTTCATTCCCGTGAAGTTCAGAAGCTACTTCTGGCAGATTACGGTGCTTGTTTGCTTGAAAAAGTTGCCTCATTTCTAATTCATTAGCTGCGCTTGATTTAGACATTTTTTTAGCTGGTCCACTTGCTCCAGCAACGGACTCAATGTCATCATGCTCGTCACTACGACCTTCTAACATTTGAACATCAGCTTCTGCATAACTAGTACCGTACATATCTGTGGGAACAGATTGTCGGGCTATGTCTGGTCTGTAGGATGTTTCTTGGTGGAAAGCAAGACCATTATGATGAGTATTTCCAAGGGATGGGTCGATGTCGAACTCGCGCGAACTCTGAGCTTGAGTAGATGACTGTATAAAAATTTCTTCTGGTGTCATTTGGTGGCTTAACCCACTGAATCTATGTTGAGTTTGTGCATTCTGTTCGTACCATTGTCTATGAAAATCCGCGGCAACAGGATCGAGGATATGATCGGGTAGGTTTTGAGCAGCACCACTTCGCACACTTGTAGTGGATGCACGCGAGAGTGGCCGCTTTTTACCTTTTGAGGATGCAGTAGTGTTTGACCGGGAGCGAGCGTTAAAAGATCTAATCTCTAAAGGCGGCTGTTCTGTAAAGTGCTGTTAATATTTACCTGCTCAGAGAATCATGCTGAACTTTCAAAATTGAAAAATCGCAACTGTGAAAAAAAGTTATTTTATTACTAACCCATCGTGAAGAAACGGATAAGTATGCAGTATGATCCACGGGTAACTATACTGTTCCGGTGGCTGGAAAGATCTGTAATTATATTACGAAGATCTGAATTTGTCGATTTGATGTCTAAGAATGAAATTTAAACGCGTCATGAAATCGTTGTCTTTTAGTTGATATAAATTCCAGTAAAAAAAAGTGCTCACAAGCCGTAGTGACTTTCGAGAAGTTGTTATGAGAAATTATTGACTCAGTTGTTTACCTGGGTTGTTGGAGCAATAGGCAAGTTGTAGTAAAAAGTCTTAGGTAAGCATTAAGACATATCTAAGATGGCCACTTTAGTAACCATAAAAGTGGTTCACATTACTTGGGGGGGTCTTTGAAGTTGTAAAATCAAAATAAATAAATATGATTGAAATTAATAGATTGCGATTAACAAAATCTTCTGTAGCTCATGGAAAGGAGTATGTTACTTTCAGATGTTAACAACCATATTAGCTGTGTTGGGACTTTCTTAATAGACTTAGCCATGAATTATTACGAGTAGCATTAAGAAGCATTACGGTTCATTAGGATTAATTACCGACAGATTCCGGTTAAATATCTCCCTGTATAAGATTTGACCCAAACTACTTTGTTTACCGTAGCAGGAAGAACCCCACAAGACTTCAATCTCGCGACGTTGAAAGTTGAACGTTGATGACTAGAGCAGTTTTGGTCGAATAAAGAGTGGTAAATAATGATGTAAATTCTGATTGGGTGGAGGATGATGAAGACACATCTCATGTGATTAACGTAGAAATGGGAGGCAGGAAGATTTGGGTGGCTGAATGCGCTAGAGTCCCACACTTATTGACCTACTGCTTAGGGAGCTGCTCGCGAGGCACCCCTGGACTTCGATTCAATAAATCTGATATTCCTCTTATCATAATACTCAAGTTTTAATCCACTAAATCATTTAACTCAACTTCACTTGCAACAACAATATTTCAAGATGTCTACATTCCAAGATAAAGCTCAAGTTTATATTGGTCAGATAGACAAGGAGGTAATGAATGTAGGAGCAACATGAATGTTAAAGCTAACAGAATGATCAGCTCTCAAAGTATCCAGCTCTGAACAACTTGGAGAAACAGACATCTATTCCAAAAGTCTACGTATTCCTTGGATTGATTGCATCTTATTTTGCTTTTATCTTCTTCAATCTTGGAGGTCAACTTCTCACTAATATTGCCGGCTTTGTGATTCCTGGCTATTATTCTCTTGAAGCTCTATTTAGCAACAACAAAGTAGATGATACTCAATGGCTTACGGTAAATCTTAAACATAACCAAGGCTCTATTTCATGCTAATATTTACGATAGTATTGGGTTGTCTATGCTTCTCTTACCGTACTTGAGAGTGCCGTCAGTGCCGTGTACTGGTTCCCATTTTACTATACATTCAAATTTCTGTTTGTTCTTTGGCTCTCTCTTCCAATCACTGGGTAAGCGATTACATCTTTGTTTCTCCTTTTTCTGATCTGACATAATTTACAGTGGCGCTCAAATATTCTTCAGATCCTTTATTGTTCCAGTCTTTGGCCAATATTTTGATAAGGATGGGTCACAGTTTCGTTCCAAATCCAATGCTACGACAGACAAGTCTCAATAGGACCACAAATATTTGGTTGTACCAAATATAATCTACATAGTTCAGATCAATTGGAAATAAAGTGGTAGTAGAAATTGATTTTCACTACTATCTGGGGGGAAAAAATTAGAGACCTAAATATATATATCCCCGGAAACTTTTTACCAAAATCATGAATGTAATGAATAACTGTATGGAAAAATCCTCTCTTTAAATGGATGCTTCACTATAGTATTAGTGTCTTAACACTACTCACGTATGCATAAATATACTTAGTAAAATTTCTCGAAAAAGTTGACATTGATTTCTTAGAAACGACCCCTTCTAAATATCGAAGATATAGACTAGTAGTAAATTAGCATCAATGGTAAGATGAAGAGTAATTTTATAAGTGTCGTAATAGCGATCAACATAATAGTAGTAATTGTAGTGAGTGGGTTAATATTATGTACTGAGATGACATGAGTTAGAGTTTGAGTTGTATCCCAAAAAATTTTGTTGGCCATCCATACTTCTCACGCGTACATATCAGCGATACTCGTGTATACATTAAGATGCCCGACCTTCATGCCAACCGATAATAATATCTAATCGTTGAATAATTATTAGTGCTGGGGCACTCGCTCAAGATTTTAAGAATCTCAAACGCGCCTTCGTCATCCGACATGCCCCTCTTTAAATTAAGTCCCCTGAAATCACGACTTGCAGCCTCGATAACAGCACTGATAGTGTTACTCCTCCTCTACTACTTTGTGGTTATAAGTCCGAATCTAGCATATGCGATACACGATTCTGAGGCATTAGAATCACCCCACAACCAGAATCATGAAAGGATCTTATACGGAACTCTCCTCAACATGTTGATGGAAGAGCAGGAGGGAGAGGAGAATGAAGTTAAGAATTATGAAGCGAACCTTTTCCCCATCGATGGAGGAATTATAGAGAGACAGGTATCTGAGATAATGGTGCTGAATAATAATGTTGTGGTGCCAGTCAATATTGAGAAAGGCCATCTACTATCATTTGTCTTTAGAAATACCTCGCTCTGGGAAGCAAAATCTCCTACATCATCACTTCCTCCACAGGTAGATCTTTCGGCGAAACAGGATTTCCACAGAAGTGAAGATCTTTTGGAAGAAACATCAGATACTCAACTTAATGTAGTGGCACGGGATAAAAAGACTCCCGTAAAGCAGCGTCGGCTCTTTGTAACTGTTACTACATGTCTACAACCAAACCCTGTATCAAAATCTATTACTAAACCACCTCCCCAACTCCAGCTTTATGTTTCGCAATTACCAAAAAATAAATATCCAGGACCTTCGCAAGATTCTCAAAGTCAAGTAATGAAGCAGTTAGATGGGGGGTATGTCCTGTATACTGTGAATGCAACGGATGATGTATACATAGGGGTTTACGCCATGGACGATATCAACTACTCCGGAATATATAGTGCTGAAGTTGCTGCGTCTATTGATGCTCCATTTCACTTCTATGAAAATACATCGGATCCAAACCTCTTTGTAGCGGATAGTGATGGCGACGCAGTACTTTTGTACACAGATCCCTTTGTTCGTGATGGGAGTAATGCAACGCTCTTACAACAGTGGGAAAATGCCGCTCCACCATTTGTAATGTTTGCTAGTGATACTGACGTAAATCTGACAGGGCTTCAGTATTCTTACTGTGGCCTTGAGCATAGCGCTAATATTGCATCACCCTCAGACTTTACGATAGGCGTGAAGAGTAATGTGGCCACAGGAATAACAACCGTTGGAGATCCAAAATTACCACGACAGCAATTCTACATGGAAGGATTGAAATCTGGTACGACATATACAGTAATTTTGGCAATAGCAAGTGATACCACAAAGGGCTCACTTGTTGGTGGTGGTGGAAGAGTATTCCACCAGACGAGTTTTAGTACTCTTGCCGGTACCTGCTTATTGCTCTTGGGTTGTAATATTTCAGGGCATTCCTCGCTAACTTATCATCAGATGGTAATTGTGACCTAATTTATGGTCTTTCATTCTGTGATCAAGTTGCTTACAGCGTACCATCGAATCCCAATAATTTTTCTAGTACGTCTTTATTGGCAGCGTTTTATGATAATAGTACTCGTGCAATCTACGCCAACTTTGAGAAGGTGCTGGCTCAAATTCCATGCAATATCACTTCCTCCGGTCAATACTCTCTGGTCCGAACATGTGATGATTGTGCGCAGGCCTATAAAGCTTGGCTTTGCGCAGTCAATATCCCACGCTGTACTGACGTAAACTCCCGATTAACCTGGCTTCAGCCTCGTGCTCTTGATCAACCATATCCTAATGGAACCTCTCTCGATTCCTCATTTAAATCAAATGATCGCGGACTGGCCGCAGTGACTTATTCACGCAACACTATTATTGACCAAATAGTCAGCCCTGGTCCTTATAAAGAAGTTTTACCGTGTCAGGAGCTGTGTCACAGACTTGTATCGAGTTGCCCTGCAGCCCTGGGTTTCAATTGTCCCCGACCTGGTCAAATCGGGTTCAATACGTCATATGGACAAAGGCCAGTAGGATGGACCGATGATCATGGTCGAAATACAAATATCACCTGCAATTTCCCAGGAATTTTCTACTTTTCCCATGCTGATATTAATGTTCCACCCTTGGTAGTGATAATTTCAACTGCAGTCCTAGTTAGTACGGTCATGACCGCGTAGACTGAGTTGACTTGGTGGCCCGTGGGGCCTGGATTATTTTGGGATAATTTCTGATCGTTGGGTTGAGTCAATCAAGACATCTCCGTGGTCCAACAAGATACCCATTCACACTAGTTTCCCTCTATCCACCTTTGCCCTGTATTCAAACCCTGGTAGTAGATATATTGAAAAAGTCAACAAAAAAGTGATATGAGGCTAAAGATAGAAATATATCCTTCGTAAGTAAATTTGAATTGTATGACTTAAAATCATGTGAAATGATCAACTCTTATTTAATCTGAATAGAGACAAAATTTAAACAAATTGTGGAGATAAAGGAAAAGAATTGTGGAAGCAATAGCTAGGTCGTTTTATATTCATTTCTTTAGAATATTCATGTTTTTCCATCGATTGCCTTATTATCTCCCATCTTCAGTTTTTGGGAAGGGCATCCAACAGATAAAATTAGATCCTAAAAATGAGAAAAGTAAGCGCAGAAGCTTTTTGAGAAAAATCATTTAGTGACAATTATTCGAGCCAGAAATCGTTGTTTACACGTTATATATTGAGAAAAATTTATTAAGCAGCAATGCCCCAAATGTGTCACGAATATATGCCCGGATTTAATATCGTCCGAGGAATCAGATACACTTGCTACCAAAATTTCTACATGTTTTTACCACATTGTATAAATGTTATTATAACTCAACAGAACCTTGATGAAAATTAATGATGCTGTCCGTTCACTTTGTGAACCCGCTGAAGTATCCTAATATTAGTATTAATTCCTAATGATTGAATCCACAATCTGTTATTTTCCTTAGTTCTGCGGCACAGTGAAAAAGGGGTCTTTTATCTTAATGATTCACACTAGATAAAGCGGCACAATAATAACGTTAGGTTGGTGTTCAATTCGTTCGTTAATAAGTGTGTTTCTATTATTTACATTTTAAAACTATATATACGGCGCGAACACAGAACGCGCTATCTCGCGCGTATAATTCGCGCAAGGGTGCACACAAGCATATGATCATGTTCAACAATTTAATTTTGCTTAAACTTTGTTTCCAAATACACAGGGTAACCAAATATTAGAAAGGAAATTTATTCCAACAGATGCTGAGTTCTAGAGAATTTTAAGTCGTTTTTCGAGTGATAAAATGGTTTTTTTTTTACAAAAATAATCACGATTTGTGCAATTTGCTGGGATCTTTGCATCAGGTGACCATGTAGAATTTTTGTGCGCGTAATTCTAGTACCTAGTATGACCCCCTCTTGCCTTGATTACTGCNCAAAAGTGATTTTTGGCGCCGGAAAATAGCTTATTCGCCAATTTTTCTATCGTTAGGACCAAAGAAGTACTCAGAATGTCTGTTAACTGCTCCGAGTTCATCCTGCCGATCACACGATTCATCCCACCGGCACCAAGCCAGGACATACATCCCCAAATCACCACGCTTCCACCCCCGAACTTCAGTGTCTCTTCGACCACTTCTGCCGGATAATCACTTGGACTCTTGGACCAGGCATACTTAATGCCATCGCTATTGAGCCTATTGATCTTAGTCTCATCTGACTAAATGACTTTTTTCCAA
>JAHYSP010003805.1:17332-28935 GCA_019455505.1 Pleochaeta shiraiana
CATGTTTAATAATATCCGAGTGACACCAGCGGTTGACAAAAGAAAATCAGTGAGTGAAATGACCAGTTTATTTGGACTTAAGAGGATTGATTACAACAAGTAACACATTAAATTATTAGATCCTAAAACAAATAATAGATTTAAAATAATTTGTTATTATTACTATTAATCTCATCAGATGCATAACACACTTTTTTTGTTTCAAATTTGTTTCAAGATACTCTTTTTAACCGCTCATTTATGCAATCTAAGATATTGAGGTATTTTCTTTTTGTTTTTTTTTCTTCGGATGATGGATTGATGGATATTGGCTAAGGTCTGTCTCATTTGAAAAAATAAAAAGTAAAAAGATAGAAGACAAGATTAGTAAGTACTTCGAGAGAAAATATATGATAGAAGAATTCTGGAAGCAATAAGGTTCAATTATATACAAGTTGTAATTAATTCAGTATGGTCTATCCAAGTCTCATTAATCATAAAATACCTTTTTATCCTTAAGATATAATAGAAAATCATTGTTGGTGATGTCTTAATTATAGAGTACTCCATATAGTATCTAATCACTCAATAAGCCTAACGTCTGATTTCTATCCGAGTGCCATTTAATTTTTTTTTTTTTTTACTTCTGTTTTTAGAAGATATCAGATCTTCCTGAGATTTTCTGGTGTACATAAATTACTATTTTTTTTTGTCCGTGCCCTAATTCACTAAGTCTTCTCCGATTTTATCTTGTCGGCCTCATATGCCCATAAATCATCACTTCGACGGCGAGCCTTACTAAATGGTGTGCTTAGATCCGGGAGCCAATTAAAGTATCGATGATAATCTCTTCTTAAAATTGGAATTCCGCGACGGTCATCAGAATAATCGGGTGGGCCACCTTCACCATGAACTTTGTCATGCTTGCACCCTGCAACAATGACCCGACCTATGCCAATTATCAAAATTAAAACCCAGATAAAAACCAAAACTATCGAAATTAAAAATTCTTCCCAAATATTTTCCTGTAGCTTTTTCGTAACTTTCGTAATTACAGACGAGACTTTGTCACCAGTAATATCTCCTGCAGAAGCAAGCAACGAATTTGAAGTATCAGAAGGATCTGAAGTAGCAAGGCTAGCAGCAGCTCCAAGAGAGAAAATATCTGGTTTAAATTCTGGAAGACTGACATGAGCCTTATCATGAACCCAAGTTAAACCTTTTTGGACCGAGTCAATCTTAAGACCAATCAGACAGTTCATGACCTCTAATATCGGCTTATAGAGTACAGTCCCACCAAATGTCGCGTTCAAAGCTTTTGTCATCTCACCAGTGAATTTATCTATCGTGTTATTGACGGCACCAGTACCAGTATGAACCCAGCCAAATACATCATGATTTATTTTCGTATTCATATCATTTATAACACTATTTGCATCAACGGCCCATTGTTTTGACGCATCATCAAGAGATTTAACAACTATACCCGAAAATTTTCCAACTTCATTGGCAATGATGGGAACCTCCTTTTCAACACTCTTGAGGAGAATAAACTGACAGAGACTACTAAAGAAACCAGCAAGACCGAGTGATAATACATATAGTGCTGGCGGAGAAGTTATGTAGGCTACAAGCCATCTAACGAGGTTCTTTCGCTTTGGAGAGCTAAATAATTTTGTTGCAATACGAATGCCTACCATAGAGGTGTGTGGGCGGGACAGAACATATATTAATTCCAACCAATCTTGAGCGTGATTAGCTACAGGGTCTGATCGATCCTGTATCTTGTTCCAAGCTCGAATCTCCTTGTAAGCTGTGGCAATAATAAATAAAACGGCCAATACGACAACAAACACGACAAAGCCAGCTTTGATCTTCCCAACGAGAGCAAGTAAATTATTGAAGAAATCATTAAGAAGATTATTGTCGGAACAAAAAGTTAATTTTTTTTTTTTGGCGACTGGAAAGACAGTGTGATTAAAGGTATATGAAGCTCTTGAGTCATTAATTAGCTTTCCTAATTGATTGAAAGGCAGTTTAACGATATCTTCTGTAAACTTTTGCACATCTGCAAAATTTGGTAGTGAAGCATTCAGCTTGTTTAACTCTTCATTCATCTTAGTCGGGTCGATTTTGATTTTATGCAACGATTCAATGGGTCCAGAAAGATCGATTTGTGGGATAGATTTTGTACCCCCAAGAAACGGAGGAAGCTTTATTTTTTTCAGAAAATTATTCAAACCGTCTTGAAAATTTTTAGTATCGCTCGCCAATGATGCGGTGGCTGAACCGATGGTCTCATTCATAAACTTGCCAACTTTTTCAATCAGCTCGATAGAGGCTGCCAAACTCCCTGTGACGGCGAATGTAATCAAACATGCATACGTTTGAGTGAACATGTTGATAACAAAAAGAATAATATTCGAAACTAAATCAAGCGTATCAAGCATCACATCCATCATAGAGTTGATAGCTTTGGTGACAGAATGTGCAGTGAGATCATTTACACCTGCTGACAAGTAATGAGGCATTGAAGCCATGGCACTCCCGACACTTTCCACACTTGAACATGCTTCAAAAGCCTCTTCTCTTGCTCTTCTTACATTGTACTGAAGGTCTTTTGTAGCCAATAAAAGACGGCAAAGAACTAGTAGTAATAATACTGTCCATCTATTAATCCATACTTGGGATAACCGAGCCCGGAGACCAAGGTATGGTCGTCTTGAAGAAAGCTTAGTTGGTAATAAACTGTAAGTGTTCATCTCATAATTGCCTGCTTTAAGAGATGAAGGAAGAGTTGGAAAGCTTTGACTAGATCGGTATTCGGCTGGATTCATTTTGAGATCCTTTCCTGGGTCTAATTTGAAGGGTAAATACTCTTAATGCTCACAGTAACATCTAAACATGAAGGAGACCATTGGGGTAACCAAGGGAATAGATTTTTTTTATAAGCCCATAGAAACAATAACACTCAATTGAATGGGAGGATCGATGGAAAGTTATCAAACATACAGATGGAAACTATTCATTGGTGCTTGCAATCTATTGGTAAAATAAATATAAGAAGTAAATTTACAAATAATTAACCACTGAACTGATAATTAGAAATAAGAAAAATTTACTCCAAGGTGAATTTTATAAAGCAAAATAAGACACCGTCAGATAGAGAAAAGACAATCTAGGAATCTAGGAGCCCAGTATTTTTTTTTTAATTTTTTTTTGGAATTCAAAAGCAAAAGCGTAAAACTGAAGCCTAATGAGTTCAAATGTTTCAAACATGAAATTATCGGGCATTTGCATGCTTTGTGTACTTGTGCTAATTTGGTCCTATTCTCATCGCTTTGTTACTCCAGTAAGCGCGCGTAGGCTCTTTGGTTGAGGGACAATGATTGGAGAAGCGTAAACGCCATTCGATCAGGGATAACATTCCCGATAATTTGTTAGAAAAAAATAAAAAGGAATAAATCTATGTTTGTTGATATAGTTAGTATTAAATTTTTTCTGATCGAAAAAAAAAATTTCCCAATTTGAGCGAATTTTATTTGGAGATGTTTCTAGTCAGAAACGAGTTAAAACTCCAAATTTTTTAAAAAAAATAAAGCTACGATTTTGTGGATTAAATGGCTGAAGATAATCAGAGAATTTTGTTGAACAGTGTATTTTAACTCCCATACAATCCTCGTAGAAATATTTGCTGAGTTTTAATGTGGATGAAACGAGATGGATGATGATTGCTGGTCATACTTATTCAATTGTGATTTGTTCTCGGTAAATCACATTTTTAATTACTTATCGAAAGTAAGACAGCAAGCGCTAAACACACTTGAAGATTAATGTCCACATTGAAGCAAATTAAAAAAAATGGAAACTTGGGCTGCCTATTGAGCAGTTTCACTTACCTCTCGCAGGACCTGACTCACCCGATTCAACCTAGCAGAAGAATTCCACCATTTGCAGAGTACAAAACTTAGTAAAAACTTGATGGATCAAGATGAATTTTTCTCATTGTAGAAGAAAATCAAAATTGCGACTTGCAGCTCACACTGTAATTTTTCCATGCTCTAAGTAACATCACGATTAGAACAATTCAAAGTCGAACCCATGAAAATATCGGAAAAACTCCCAGAATTTAAAATTGGCGTGGTATGCAGGAATTAAATTACAAAAATTCGCTGATCATATTCTTAAGCAAGCATTTAATGAATGAGAAGTACGCAAAGTGTGTACTTCTAAGCTATAGTTGTAGGCAGCTCATCTAGATATGGGCCGTACACTATTTAGTTAGATTAGATATCTTCCATATTTTGTAACTTTTCGCTGAATAGTCGCCGAAGTAAGGTGAGTCTGGACAAGCCAAAGGTAATTAGGAAGATTGTTGTGTCTGGTTCACAGATAGGGAGAGACATTGAACCTATAAGCAAAAACATCTAAGTTAAATCTACTTTGATCAACCGATTACATGCTGAGTAAAGTCCTTTGCTTTTCGATACTGTCAATTGAAATCTGGAGATTCATTTGAGGGAGCAGATATATCTTTGCAGGATTGATCGGTGCTGAGATATACTTGGTCAAACCTTCCAGGGTTTTCTTCAAAAACACCAAGACATTTCAAACATGAATTTCTCGTGTTGTTAGGAGAGAGGTGAAAGGTTAAATAAAGTCAAAGCAGATGATATAGAAAAACATTGCTAAAGAACTCATCTGGTGACCGAAAGACGATAGATTTGATTCTTCCTTTAGAAAATCTAAAAATATAGGCACAAGCTGTTTGTAATAATATGAGAAAGGAAGGGAGTGATTAGAAACTGAGAGGTGACAAACAATCACATGCATAGAAATCAACATCAGTTCTAAATGACTAATGAGAGATGATACAAAAACTAGTGAGGATACTAAAGAAAATTAAGGTTAAAGAATGGATTTGAATGAAATGGATGTAAAAAGCTTATTTTTTTGCCGATCTTAGCACGGGGCGGAATTAATTCAATTTTCGATTATTATGCCGCACACGGTTCTTTGCGACTTTGTACCTTTACCTCTACATAACGGTACATTCAATGACCTATCACCATATTTCTACACTAGTTTTGCTATCTTAAACTTAACTTATAATCATCGTCAGTTACATACGTTAACTTAAGTATGAAGACAAGAAGTACGCTATTGGAAAACAATAAGTAATCATCAAACCTTACGCATTTCAGCTTAATTAACAGAAATCAGAATTTATTCCGTCAAGAAGATAATGTCGCCTTAACTGTCGGGAAACTTCACGGAATGTATGTTATTATTGCAAAAATGCTTTATTGATTTAAAATTTGAAGATTACGTGTATCGAGGGAAATTGACAGTATGATTAAAAACTCTCTCGACTTTTGACAACATCCTATTTCTTAGGATAGTAAGAAAGCATCTGGATCCGCAGGACCCGGCAAGATCTCTGTTAATGAGATATCACCCAATTAAACCAAAATTATATTACACAAGTCTAACATTTATACCACAAAGTCAGATTGTGCCTTCGTTTACACTAAATTGTCTTTATAAATCTTCTTATCTCAAATCCTTTGAGCCATATATTTGTGACTCAAGAACGATTTTATATCACATGTGGGATAGCTGCTGAGGCTAGCCTCCTAACTTCTCTTGTGAGACCAGCCTATATGAAGATGTCATACTCCCTCACAGGGATATTGAAAACAAAAAAATCGCTGTGGGTGTTAGAAATAGTCAAATTCAGGGGTATTTTGTAACAGGCTAGAGCTTGACATAAACTAATCTAATGCCTAGTTATTTGTCAGAGGTGTCGGCAATTGGAGTGTGATAAACTCACACCCACGAAGCATCTAAACATAACTTACGAGCTTAGACAGTTACCCCTGCCCGACTGGGTCTCCACTTTCATTCTATTCTTAATAACCACACTCGAATTCTATTTTTAATACATATATCTAAATAATTGATTCCAAACTTGCAGCCTCTCAGGGAATTCCGTCGCTGCTTGAAATATCACGTCCCTTCATTCAATACAACAATATTCAATATCAAACCATAACTTATTCCACAAGTTAAAAATACATCTGGGCGAGATGAATCTCGATGTTCTATTTTGGAATGATTGAGAAAGCCGATAGATATGATTGGATGGACCGATTGAGTTCAAAGATAATTTTGTATTCAAGATGGGAAGAGAATGAAATATTGGTTACTTCCACAAGTGTCTATTTATAGATAAATAGAGGAGATACTTCTCTCATCTTTTTGCTTCTCACTTCAAGAATTTTTGTATTTAGCTCTGAGTACAGTTGAATAGACATTACTTTAAGACCCTTACATATTTACTACCAATGTCATGTGATTGTGTTTAGTGGGGCGAGGCTATATGTATTATGTCTCTACGATAGAAATCGTATCGTTGTCAATTAAAAGTGGGCTTTACAGGGTATCTAGACTTTTTGCTAACTCTAAATTTTATATGGTGAAAAGTTCACTATGAAAAAATCGTACCCTTGTCTACAATCCTAGAAGAACGTTTAAAATACGATTTATGAATATTATGAAACACATAATATTCATTAATTACATTTATGCAACTGATAAAATACAAGTACCGTATGATTAATAACTCTCAACATTTAACATGTCCATAACCAGCATCATATACAGCCTTAATTCTCTGAGGCATTGAGTCGACAACATTTCTCAAGTCATCCTCATTTACCGCCTTATCTCAGGCTTTGTTGACAATGAGCCGTATTTCCTCCCCTGTCCGATGCCCTCCTTGAATCATGTCTGGATATTTATATTGAATGTCATTCTTCATCATATTCCAGAAATTTTCTATTCGATTTAAGTCTGGAGAGAAGGGTGGCCATTCGAGAGCAGAAATGTTTCTTTCATTGAGCTCTCTCTTCGTTCGGGCCGCCGAATGGGGGGAGCGTTATCCTTAATCGCCAGTAAATCTGGTCTCAATGAGATCATGCCATGGATGAGAGTTACTATCCTCTTATTGTAGAGTTCACACTGTAGCATTCAGAGGTGATTAAGCCCCATTCTTTTTCCTAAAACAAACAAGGCCCCCCAAAAAAGATCCCCAAAACATCCATCCAGTACGCCTTCGAAGATTGCTAACGACACATTTGATATCGTAGACCTCATCTGGCTAAGACAAAGGCTTAGATTAAGAATTTAAGTTCAGATAATATTTGTAGGTAGTATTGACTTTTCTTGTGATCCAACATCTATTGTGCCTACCATCGGTTACCCAGTTCTCATCAGTCCAGAGTACTCACATCCAATCTTCTTTCTCCCAGTGGAGATGACTTCTAGCGACTTCATATTGCGTTATCATATTTTCTGGGGAAAGAGGAGGTTTCGAAGCGGCGATCCGACGAGTATAACCCCTATTCTTCATTTACCGTCCAAAAACCTTTTCACTCACACCCAGGTGTGGGAAGACTTTATGCGCAACATCAAAGTACGACATTTGGCGGTTTTCTTGTGAGGAAGTAATAAAATTTTCTAATTCATCGATTTGTGCATCGGAAAGCAAAGGAGTCCGTCCACTGGGCTTTTTGGGGGTGAACTTGGTAGAGTTCATAGCATATTGAACTTGTCTTTGAGTGATATCGAGTCGTTTTGTAATCATATTGTATGAGAGACCCTCTAGAGATAAGGTTCTCACCTGTCAATTTTTAGACATGGTGTCAGAGCATTGTTTTGGCACCATACTCACTTGTAGACGTTTATCTCGAGTCAATCGTTTCGCATATTTGAGATCTTGGTAATTGTGGAGATGTCTGTGGTGGATTCATATTTAATTAAAACAATCTAATCGATTCAATATTTTGTCTTCTGGATTATTCATCTCATTTTGTTTCAACTCACAAGAATAATGAAGAGAACTAGGCTAAAATATAGTCGTTTCCTGCTGAATTATTTAATAGTGATGATGAGTATACATGGGCATTGATGATCGGTCTGGTGAGTGAGAGGTAGAGTGTTCTGAAGATATATGAAAGAATTGAATTTATGAAATGTGAATAAATGTTTGTGTGTTATGATGTATGATGATGGTTAAGAGTCTTATTTCCTGTTGTAAAGAATACATTGAATTGAGTACGTGCAAATACTCGCTAGATTACACACAACTCTTGAGTTGAATAAAAAAAAGTAGCTTTGCATAACTTTCATATGAGAATATTAAGCCTAAAAATTTAGGCATGAATATTTTAGACTTTCTGACTAATTGATGTACTAATCCAGAAGCGTTATAGAGCTCATGTCGACCCATGCTAGATCCCTGAAGCGAGATTAACCCTTGAAATAGCAGTGAGACGATTCCTACCGAGGAGACATAGTACTGTATATTTATATTTAGATAGATACCTTTCAATAAGAAAACGATTTTTTACCCTTTTACCAATTTTTTGACTAGTATTCTACAGCTATGATGGCTGAAAGGTAAAGAAGGTGTATGATAAACACTTAATTGCATGATATGTCATTGACACACAATTCTTCGCCCGGTATGAATCTTCGGGAGAGGTTAAACTCGTATGGGTAACCTACGAACTATTCTATACTTCTAAGCATAGGCTTGCACTAGTTGATAGAGGATTCACTCAGCAAACTACAGGCCGCTCAAAGATGGCATGAGTGGAATACGAGGGTTGTGATCATAGCAATATAGTGTACACACACGAACTTTTTCAGAGGATCCCATCCTGTCATAATAAAATCGCACGATGTCTCTTTGTCTTCTTCATGGATGTGATCTCCCTCATTACCAGGAAATTGGAGCATATTTGGAGCTCCTGAATTGTCCTCTGTTTGATCAAGACTTGAATAATTGTCTAAAGCATTCTGATATTCTGAACTTTATCTTTCATTTTGACTTATTAATGATGACGCTGGTGAGGGAGGCACACTAAACTTTCTTAAACTAACGGAGGGGTCATCCTCATTTGGCCAAAGCACATCTTGCGGCATGTTTGGTGAAGGTGAGATATGAGGTACAGCTGGTGGTTCCGCTCTCGAAAAATTTTGCAGATCTGTCTCTGGAATTTTTGAAGATTCATGTTGCTCCGTCTCTTCGGATTCTTGTAGGACTTCATTGGCTCCAGTCAAGGCTACCGTAGGATAGTCAGGAGGCATCGGCGCGAGTGTAGCTTCAGAGAATATTGAATCTTTGCGATTCTAATAACCAGTGTTCTGTTGTTGGTTTATTGAGTCCAACTTATATCCAAACATTACTTCTTCATTGAATGTCGCATGTGGAGTGTAGCTTTCGATCCACTTCCATCCATTTGTAGGTGTCCAGTGAGGGTGGTAAATGATGAAGTTTTTGCAGGTATTCTTTTGAAATCCAACAAACAAACCCTTCTCAGCTCTAGGCTCAAATTTGCATGGTTTCGGATCAATCATCTTATAAGCCCGACAACCAAATCGAGGTAAATTTCTAAAGTCGATTTTTGATTTGTGGGGCTGTTTCAGTCCTTCGAGAAAGTCGATCATTGGAATCTTTTTGGTTCGAAGGCAGAAGAGTCTATTCGTAATAAAGCAGGCATGCTGTACAGCCCATGGCCAGAAAGTTGCTGGCATAAGTGCGTCGATCAGTAAAAATCTGGCTCTCCTCAGGATTACTTTATTAGCTGCCTCAGATGCCCCGTTTTGCTCTGGGGTCTATGGTGCCGACACACCCGTTCGTATTCCATGCTTTTCACAATATTCTTTGGTTCGAGAAAATTCCGATCCACCATCTCTAAAAATTGCACGAACTCGTTTGCCATATTGGTGGCTCTGTTCTTCTATCCATTGGATCAATCTAGATGCTATCTGGTCTTTTGTTTGTGTCATTAACATCCATCGCATACGAGTCTTAGCATCGGTTAAAATAATTGCGTACTGCTGTCCATCAAATGATTTTGTAACTTTTCCCACTGTATCTACAAACACTTCATCCAGTGGTTCATTGGGTATCGGTCTTTGCTCTCGGCTGACAAACCTCTGGGCCTTGCTGAGATGACAAGTTTCACAAGTACTTAGCTCACTGGTGTTGATGCCTTCTAAACCAAGAGAGCATTCGGCTGTTTTCTTCAAGATTTTGCTTCCCGTGTGACCAAGAAGTTGGTGCCAGCGCTGGGCGCTGGTTGTAACTGGCACTCTTTCAACTCCCGGTGCAACAAGCACGTTTGTTTCAGTGGTAAAATTATGGAGGTCCAATGGTTAAATATACAGAACATCGTTTTTCGAGATAAGACGAGCTATCGGTTTATCTTCCTGACCTCTCTTTTTCTGGATAAGCAATGACTTTTCCAAGTCCGAATATACGCCAGCTACTCTTTGTAGTCTACATGCTGAGATTATATTACATGATGAGTTAGGTGAGAAAAGAGCGTCTTGGAGACTTAGCTTTAAATGACCAATACTTAACTTTGCTACACCTTGATGTTTGAGTGACATTCCTCCCACTGCTTGATCAAATTTAAAAGGTTTAGAACGTTCGCGAAGGTTTATGAAGTCACTTTTACTTGGTATAAAATGATGGGAGGCACCAGTATCATATAGTGAAGGAAATTTATTTTGAGAAGCACGCATGGCGGCTATAGCTATACCCTCTTCTTCTGATAAGTCACTACTTTCATTGTTCTCTGCAGATGACACCTTTGCTTTGCCTTTTCCTTTCCGATTCCATTTTTTTCTGTTCCACTGACTTTTACGCAGCTCAGGATGTTGTTTGTGACATTCCTTGTTAAGGTGCTCATGTCTACAGAGGCTGCACATCTCGTCTGGATCAGCATTGTTTTTAACTTCTGTCTGGGTGACAGCAAAAATTCTAGGTTGAGGGGCACTTCTGTTCACAGACATGGCTCGCAGCGACGACATCATGGAATCCAAGCTTGTGAATTTATCACTACCTTCGAGTGCCTTAGTATCCCTCCATACATCCAAACCTGGTATAGACTTCATACCGAGAACGAACATAACCGCTGCCAATCCTGATGGAATAGAATATAATGATTGACATACTTCTGATGGTGTATCCGAATTTAATGAGTCAGCCGCACAGTTAACACTATGAAGGTTCGCTATAAATCGGTCGCAGTAATCGTCGACAGATCCAGAAAATTTTGTTTGGATGAAATTCTCCAGAGCGGACGCGTATGGTGCAGTGGCTGTCTTTTGCCGGGACTTTGCTATGTTATCATACAATTGTTTGGCAGTGTATTTGTCATGGTTTCGAGGGCAAATGGTGTCACTGAGCCGATCAATTATGATACTCTTTGCTTCAATTTCCCCTAGCTTCCATTCTGCACGTTTTTTTCGATATACTTCTAACCTATCTTCATAGTCTTCTTGTGATTCTCTGGTATCTTTCTCATGCGGTACTTTCGGGGGTAAGGTGGCTTCAATTTCCTCTATATCATGGAACACATGGCCAAGAACTCCTCGACGAGCCAACTTTGTTTGAAGGCTGCTTCTCCACTTGAAGAAAGATACTCCTTGAGTTAATACGCATTTAGTTTTATCCGACATCTTGTATTACTTCCCTCTTTGCGCTGATCTTACTTAGTCCCGCAGTGAAGAGCCCGGGCTCATAACCTGTTATAAATAGGTTGTGA
>JAHYSP010003813.1:2602-17608 GCA_019455505.1 Pleochaeta shiraiana
CATGAACAGCCCGTCAAGAATATAAGTAACGAACTCATTGGAGTACGCTTATGGATTAGCTATTGTGAAAGATGAATATCTCTTTAACAAATTATTAATAATCGTCCGCTTTCATCTTCATCAATTTATCTTTGTGAAAATTATCACCATCATCACTTCGAACTTTTCCGTATTGACTACCTTGATTGGCTTTCCCCAGATTTCCGTCCGTTATTCCACCGAAGCCATGCTCGCTGATGGCCTCACTAAATCGGACATCCTCTTCTTTTCTTTCTTGTCGATCTATCTCCTCTTTCACCAGCAACTTCGAATCAGAGGTTGGAAGGGATGGATTTGCTTGATCTAAGAAAATTTATCATGATTATTATTGAATATTAACCTCTAATTTTCCTCGAGCTGACCAAAAAAAAAAAATATAGTAAAAACGAAAAGAAACTCGGCAAGATCTTGAAGGGGAAGCATACTGAATTGGCCTTCACTTTTTGCCTCAGCTGTTGGCTTATAAGAGAAAATCTGTTGTCCTCCGTATCTTGATAATTTGTCAACATTCAGAAACCACTATCAACTTCCTTCTTTTTCTCTAACTAAAAGATTGAACTTACTGAGTATTTTCACCACCAGGTTCCGTTTCCATCAACTGTGAAGCTTTCTTGGTAGGTACTGAGTGGTTCATCTCGATTTTTTAATATGAGTTTGTATGATAAGAAGACGAAATTTTTTATTTTTACTGAAAATTCCCGGTTGTTAATTAAAACTGTATGACGTATATCTCATTTTTATATTGAAAAATAAAAAAAAATAAAAAAATAAAAATAAAAATAAAAAAACAGTAAACGGCTATACATTCAAGTCTTACATCTCTATCTTGTAGGTCTATTAGTATACCAAATTACAAGTCCACTATCTTCGTTCATTTTTTAATGTTCCTATACATCCTGTAGCTTCTAAGTAGCAAAGTACCGCATTTTCACCCTTACTTTTACTGAAGAGTATGTCCAGCTTTAATAGATCTATATCCTTGAAATTATCTTGCCTTTCTTTTACAAATTTATTCCAGTTAAGCATTATATGTCTCGATATCTGCTAGCTTTTCCAACAGAAACTATACAAGATTACTTTTAGCTTTCCCAATTTTGTACAAGTATGATAATATGTTTCCAATGCTTGTTCAAACTTGAAAAACATATTTATTAAGTCTTACAGCTTAATTTTCCCATCTCATGTGATTTAGGTAGAAAATTTTGGAAAGAATCGTCGTGATTACAACCCATAGTATTTGCCAAAGCCATGAATTCTTTTACTTTCTTCTTCACGAGGAGCTCCGCATTTCAATCTTCAGACCAGAATCTCATGACCCTTAGTTTGGCCTTTTTTTCTAAATATAGACATAAGATATAAATTTATCTACACTTATTGGGGGCCTCTTGGCTACACCTCTCACCAGTTTGTTGGCCATTTCTTCACTTTAAATTGTCACTTGACCTAAACACCAGTAAAAATGTACATTTCGTTGATTTTCTATCGCACGTATTTTGTATGAATTTGAATTTTAATTTGAAACGTTTAGCGTCCGTGGCAAACTATCTTCTGATAGTTGCCTAATAGCCTCCCTGGGGGCGTAGGACGTGCTGCAAAGACTAAGCCCGCGGCAAGTATTACTATCTATACAAACTATTACAATTTAGGGAACGTGTCCATCTCATGGCTCGCTCTACCATTTCACTTTGCTGTTGATGGCTACTCTTATTTTATAATTCTACCTAGGGCGTTGGCCCCTTGATCTGTTCCCAAGAGCCACTTTATAGCCTCATATGGCTTCCGTCTCCCAATTGGTTTCTTAACTAGTGCCCTTGTGAGGTGGGAGAAGAAAAAATGAACTGGGGTTTTCTCTCTTCCACACGGGCAAGATGAGTGGGCTTCGTGCTCGTATTTTGAATGAATGCTTGTTGCAATATGGTGTTGTTCTTTGGCGAATCCCTAATGTCACGCGCAATAAGTTTGACTTGTTTGATTACTGCCATTAGCTTGTATGCAGCCGAGGAGTGGCTGCACAAAGGTATAAACTAGGGCTTCACACCCTCATGTTATCGAGCCACTACTTTTCCTACCAATAACCAAAAAAGCTTTTATCTGAACATACAAAATATATTAGAATACGAATATATTATCTCTATATAATTAGCTCACAAGGTCAGCATGCGTAGTACTACTTCCCTAAACTCATAATCCACAATAATTCTAGTTTCTTGTAGGAGATGTAGTATGGCTTGGCTACCGGAAAAGATATACCAGTCGTTTTCATATGCAAGACGCTCTAACTTTGATATCTTCCCAGGATGTCAAGTCT
The DNA here is from genome assembly GCA_019455505.1 of Pleochaeta shiraiana. Classification (NCBI taxonomy): domain Eukaryota; kingdom Fungi; phylum Ascomycota; class Leotiomycetes; order Helotiales; family Erysiphaceae; genus Pleochaeta; species Pleochaeta shiraiana. The sequence goes on from JAHYSP010003813.1 coordinate 4,950, forward strand.
TGCTCTGAACATCTACATGGTGATGCCTGAGAACCCTTTCTCTCGTCTAAAAAGAGCCAATCAGGGAGTCATCATTCCCTTTAGGATGCCTATCTACTTGCAAGAGTATCGATCATGTCCGTCTCACAGCACTACTCCTAAGCACCCTTTTCACGAATCCACTCACAATCATCCCAGGGATATAGAGTAAAGGGCTCTATTCACACCGAACCCTAATTCGAATAAGATGTTGGTGCAAGTGGTTAGGTACTGGTTAGACTATATAGAAGAGGTAGGTCAGACTGCTGCGTGACTTATTTAGGGGGTAACTGCGGCTGCTCATCTAATAAGGGCACGGAAAGAATGACTTAAGTTTTTCTGACAGGACTTTTGCCAAAGCTTCCTCTCATCAAGCGATTATAGAGTGTGGAATAGTGGAAATGCTAATCAAGATGAGTTACAAGCGGTAGCGGCTCTTGTGGACAGAGATTACCTAAACTATCGAAATATAGCTTTCTCTAGGTAGCCTGCCCTATTCTACACCTAAGACTCGGCCAAAAATCCTCGCAATGTGCTCGTTCGTCAGTGTAACGGGAGGAGAGTCTGGCATAGAAGAATCTCTATCTACGACTAATGACTACATATATATACACATAAGAGATAGAGTTACTTCTATGCCAGACTCTCCTCCATGAAGTCTTACAAGTTACTTGGTATCTTTAGCTATTCTTGGTATACATCGTCATTGTAAATGTTGTTTTCCTTGACAGCTACGTCATATCTCACCTAGCATATAGAGCTTTCTTTTACTATTTTTGAGTGTAATTATTTTAAGTCATACTAATTTTAGAAGATTAGTCATTCATTTTATCAACACAACTCGCTTAGGTATTCACCTAAGCTACTCAGCACGGTTAACCAATAACAGTCAGTGACGAGTACCGCTTTTTTTTGTGGTGCTTTTGGTTTTCATAATTGTTTACTCCTTTTTCGTGGATGTCCAGAACCCATTTTCTATTAATCTGAATTCTCACTGCTAACCAAAATGAGTCCATGATCATCAAATTTTCCGACTTATAGTCATTGTAAGTCCGTAGTCAGACCCACTTTTAATGTATTTCTGTTCTCCTTTCAAGTAATTCAAGACAATCTTTCTGTGTACTCTTTCTATGTCAAACAAGCCCCTTTCTACTACTTCTTAACGGTGTTATTTATCGCAAATGTAGCAAGAGAGATTTTCTTTGAGCATTCCCGAGTTTAATAGTCACCTGTGCACATCACCAAACTTAGCCGCCTCCCCGCACGACATCTGCGTATTCCTTCATTGGCCGCGGTTGTAGCACTACTTTGGGTAGTCCCAGTGAGCCAAACTCTCGCCCTGTAGAGTGTGAAATTAAATTAAAAGCCATGACAATTCGTTTGTTCCTCCAAGACCTCCAGCTAGGAGCAAATAATCCCCTTGTGTGGCTTTTTTTACTAGTCCTTTCATGACCCTGGATAATGTGACTACCCTGATTTTATCTATCAAGAGCCAGAGTTTATTGCTTTCTTCGCCACACAGATCTCGGTTATGAAGGAGCAAGCTTTTGTTATTTCTATTACTTATTCCTTTGGTTTTAGTCCTCAGTAAGACTCAAAAAATCTCGACTGAAATGTAGTGCATCAGAATTTTAATGTCCATTGGTTGGATCAAGTTTAATACTATGTTTCCGGGGTTCCAATTGGACCAACATTTAAGTGTCATAGCTCATTAGTTTTCTGGTCGCATATCCACTCTTCGACCAATGTTGGCTTCGACTCTCTTGACCCCCAGGTCATTTTTCAAGCCATTTGGTACGCAAAATATACCTTGATAGCCTCAAAAATTTCTTCATTTATGATGTTAGCACCCTTCATCACTTTTTCTGAGTATAGAGGAATTACTTTAGTTGGGAATTCCTTCATGTCTATTTGGCTTCATCATTTGGGGAAGTGCTAGATTTTGTCCCTGGAGCTTCTATCGTTTCCATGATGTATCATTTGGAAAGTATTGGCCACGTCAACACTTTCTACTGCCGTGCCATAGCACAACAGAGGAAATTCAGGGAATGAGATTGTCGACCTTCCAGTTTTTAATTGAATCATAAGTTAGATACATGTATGAGCATTTTTGGAGGATGGGGCAACTTTTGCAGAAGTATATTTTTTAATTTTTGAAATAAAAAATAAAAATTTTTCAAAAAATAATCCGCCAACCACATATGTGCAATAAAATTTCAATTTAAGCACAAGAATGGAGAGAAATTTGTAGTGTGCTTATAAGCAGTTGCGGATAGCTATTTTTTCAGTCAGTCCATGGACTCGGACAATACTACTAGAATTTTCGAAGTTTTCTTAGGCCTCAGAAGCGTCAGTGTTGTCTAAAAAATTGACAGACAGAATGAAGTACACACCAGCTGATGAGTTTGTGAATTCATGTTCGTAAATTCTGTACTGGCTTGGTTCACTTAACTTCATACATATTTTGGCCGATTAAGTGACAGGGCAATATGCCAAATAACATAGACTTTACACCGATTTTTTTTTCTGCAAGTTATTTCCATCAAAATAATAGGAGAAATAATAGGCGTTGAGTAGAACAAAAAAAAGTTCAACTTTGACGTTGATCATTTGATTTTTATGTCCTAAGAGTTCTTGAGAATTTTTCGGATGATGATCAAATGATCTATTTCATGGGCCAAGGTTTGAATCTAGCAGTTTACAGTCGGTGGTGATTTCATCAACTTTCTCTTCAATCATAAGTCGATTTAAAAATATTACATACACCCTTGATAATTTATCTCATTTCAACGCCTAACTTGTTGATTAGCGCGAATTCTACGTCACGATGTAGCGTATTCACTTCGATTTTTGAGAGAGTCTTTTCTAGACTCCGATAATGGACTCTATAACACCAACTAACCCTCCCTGTTTTAGGATGTTGGAAATAATCCACCTTGCTCACATTTTCGACGATATCACCTGCAACATCTCTCACAATCTGCATGATATCATTTTCATGTATTTTTTGGACTATCGTACAGCTCGCTGGGCATGAAATATCTTGTATCCAAAAAGATAAATCTCTGTGGGTGCCAGGGTATTTAGAAAAAGGCACGAATTTCTTTATTTCATCAAGTCTCAAACTAAGACCCTTGAATTGATCAAGAAATCTAGAATCTTGACTCCAAAATAGTCTTATATCAGGAATCCCAAAGAGTAACATAGCGATTCGTTCTAAGCCAATTCCGAAAGCCCAACCAGTCTGATGTGGTACATCCGCTTGTTTGAGAATCGATTGTTGAACAACTCCACAGCCGAGAACTTCAAACCATCGATCCTGCCAGAGGATCTCCAGCTCCCAAGAAGGGGACGTGAAAGGAAAGTAAGCCTCAACCCATCTCATTTTTAATGACTCAACTTCAAATTCTGGGTTGGGAGCAGTATTAGAAGTTACTTTCTTGGCTCGGGAGAAAATTTCAAACATGACACATTCAAGATTACGTTTGAGATGATTTATTATTGCAGAAGCTTCTTCATATCCATGTTCTTTTTGCAGGGGGTTACGATTTGAATGCAAGGGGTTCTTAGTATCTGTGACCATCACATTTTTAAGCTTAGGGAGTTTTTCGATATCTCTCTGCACTACAAATGCTAAATCTCCGTTAGAACATTTATGACGATCCCATGTTCGAGCTCCTTCCATCTGATGGAAAATTGGATAATGACTTCTGTCAATAGCATCCCGACGATATACATCAGCGCTGATTAGATAACCCGGGCTATTATTTGCACGAAAGATTTCAACTTGATGAGCTGAAGTATGAGTTCGAAGAACAGTAGAAGAATTGATGTAGTATGTATCAGACTTAGAGCGGCCAGGGTGATCCGGAGGAAACCCAAGAGAGTCAAAGTTTTGGAATGTGCTTACGATGGGTGAGAGAGAGTTGTAGTGAGCAAAAGTTGGCGAAGAAAAATGAGATTCAATGATAGATCGAGTGATAGAGATAGGATGATCTGGTTGGATGTGAAGACGACTTGGAACGGAATTAATGATATTCCCAGGTAAATTGGTCCATGAATCGGTAGGATAATATTTCCCATCTACTTTAATATTAACAACATCTATGCAAAATGATTAGTCCAGATGATGGTTTCGCAAGACAAGGATTTCAACAAGCCTGTATGAAAATGACGACGGAGTTGTTGGTTATATAGGTATTCCTGCTGTCGACATGTCGCTGTTTTTCTGATGACTCTAACAAAGCCAAACCGTCCATAAGCAGAGATGATTCGAGATTTGGACCTGAAGGATTTAACAACCATCACGGCAGCAGGTAACCCATAAGCTGGTGTAAAAAGAGTAACTTCATTTACTTTGTGGATCTTTTTTGAAAAATCTCACGTAATAAGTGGATACAAATCATGGACGGAGTTTTAGTTACCGAGCCGCCTCTAAGTTTACTACAAAAGGTTTAAATTGATGACGGCATAAACTTAGTTAATCATTGAGCTTTAGTACACTATAAAAGACTTTTACATCCATTTTTAATGCCAGAATACTATGTCAACCTAAATTTGACGAACAAAAATTTTCTCACGATCCAGACTGTACTCCTCATTCTTACACCAATGTCGGCTCAAATAAAGATTGGATCTATTAATTTGATCGTACGTTGAAAGATCAAAGTAGAGAGAAAAATTATCACAAGGGAAACAATTTTTTTAAAAAAAATTAAAACCCCACCCCCCAAACCAATTAACATGGAAGGCTGAATAACACACAAACTCTCTTCATGCTTAAGAAGTTGTATCTTTTTAATTTTGTCAACTATCTAATATGGGCGAGAAGCATTTGGCTTATCCATTTTGGTTCGGAGGAAGTGCAAGTGGATTTGCAGCATGTGTTACACATCCTTTAGATCTTGGTGAGATTTTACTTTCCTTTTCTTCCAGTTGTCTATTATAACATTTTATTAAAACATAATAATAACTGACTTTTCCTTTAAGTCAAGGTAAATAATACTATAATTCTATTCTTATTTTGAATGGTGGTACATGTAAGAAGTGTAGGAATTTTGTTTTGAAAAAAGAAAGAAAAATCCGGCTCTAACCACTTCTTCGATTATAGGTCCGTTTACAAACCCGGAGCTCAGATGCTTACAGATCAATGATTGGATCATTTTGCCATATATTAAAAAGTGACGGTTCAATAGGTCTCTACAGGGGACTCTCTGCTTCACTTCTCCGCCAAGCTACTTATTCCACCATTCGTTTTGGCTTATATGAGCATCTTAAATCTAGTTTATCGTCCCAGCCAACTCAAATGTCGTACTTGATGGCCATGGCATCAGTATCAGGGTTTATAGGAGGTGTGTTTGGTAATCCGGCAGATGTGTTAAGTGTCCGAATGCAGCATGATGCAGCATTGCCTAGGAGTCAGAGAAGAAATTATAGAAACCCAATAGATGGGTTGTTTCGAATAACCAGAGAAGAGGGATGGAAAAATCTTTTTCGAGGTGTGTGGCCCAACAGTACTAGAGCAGCATTGATGACTGCATCACAACTCGCTTCATATGATAGTTTTAAGAGAATTCTCATCGATTATACCCCTCTCAAAGATAATCTCACCACACATTTCACTGCCTCGTTCTTTGCTGGTTTTGTCGCTACTACTTTCTGTAGTCCAGTTGACGTAATAAAAACCCGCATAATGAGCTCATCCGAAACCAAAGGCCTGGCGAAGTCTTTGGTCGATTTATACCGTCTTGAAGGCATTAGATGGGTATTTCGGGGCTGGGTACCCAGCTTTATCCGACTGGGACCACACACTGTTGCAACTTTCTTGTTTTTAGAACAGCACAAAAAGGTGTATCGCAAACTCAAGGGAATTCAATAGTAGCAGCACGGTTAGACTTGGAATTTGAAAGGAAAAAAGTATAAAATAGACGACAATAATGCTTAGGTTTGACGACCACCATGATATAATTTAATGATCTATTGGTTAAAGTTAAAAGTGGGTAATTAATTTACTCATTAGAATGAATATACGAAAAACTTATGTGCAGTGACATTTACACTGCTTAATTACCATCTAAGATAGAATCGTCTCAACAAATTGAGCAATCTACTCGGAACAAATCACATGACGAAATTTATGTAAATAAGCATCTAAATTGGAGTGCTTCATGCAGTCAAAAATCTCAAATTATAGAAAGACTTAAATATTCACCTTACAGGTATATTGGATTCAGTTAACTTTTTATATTCGGTTAACTAGACCAACCCTTAGTGATTTGATAGAAAGCTTTATTATTCATTGTAATCCTCTTCAGATAACATGTCTAGTGACATAGCTGATTTTTGAACTTGTAACCTATTACTACGCACGGTGGAAAGTTTTTAGTCGATCAAAGTGGAGAGATACCTCGCTCCAGAGGCTATAACATTGCTATAAAATAGACAAACCAATGTCTTACCTATCAGACTCTCTACTCAGGTTGCAAGTCTAATGCGCAATCTCCCTCTCCCCTTAGCCACTCATTTTATGCATCTAATCTCCAACTTTGATTCACCTATTACCATGATCGTCATTATCATTAATTATAAGTCTAATTATTCCGATCCGATATATTAAATGAACTATAATCAGAAATCTACCTTTTATTTTAAAGGTCAATTATTTAACTAATCTACGACTTAATATATCACTGAACTCACCCTACAGATTACTCCGCTTCAGACACGACCTTCAACGCCACCTTCTGCGTCTCGATACAAAAACCTATGAAGAGACCAATGTATACTAGTGAGTCAGATCTCATTATAATCATGAAGAAACATGAAAAAATTTCTTATGGTTCATCGGCTCAAGGATGTTGGCAAATACTATGATCAAATAGCTGCACAACTTTGAATTTCTCATGGGAAAGTGAGCTACGCACTGAGGCCTGCAATTTCACCTCCCCCTCCCCAAAGAAAGTTAAAGGTCGCCCATCGACTCTTTCTGGTAAAGAAGTTGATACGATTGTGGAATTTATCAAGTCATCTCTCTATAATAGAAGATTGATTTACCTGGAACTTGCGGCTAATCAGCTGGGGCTCTGGATAGGATGGTATTGAGTCTTGGTTTGTATCTTCCCTTAGAGTTTCTTTCGTGTGTTGGTTTCAATCAAATTTTCTTGCATACAACAAGTTAAAGAGACTTCAGAAGAATAGTTCCATGAAATTTATGCTGTAGATCATTGTGCGAAGTTGGTTTTCTCTAAGAGGAAAACCAACTGTTAATTTTCCTCGGACGAATGACTTTACCGTACTCTACAATGTAATTATCCTATAGATTGTTACGCCTTAAAAGACGAAGTGATTAAGCCATTTGAGTTGTAACATAATTTGGGCGCCAAAATGAAAATCCCAAAAAAATCCATTGCAGGTTAGTAGTTCCCCAAATGCAGTATAACTTATCAAGAATGGTGCTGCGAACAAGGTACAACATCTCACGGGCTTCACAAGTATCCGGACGTTTTACAGAGGCGTTTCAGTCGATTTCTATACAAATGTAGTAGCTTTTCATGTTTATCTTTTTCTATCGGTGGATCTTAACTCGTTCAAATTTTAACGTTAAATTCGTGTAGGTGGAGAAAATTATTGCTAAAAATTACAAGTAAAATGTCGCTTTCACTACCAGTAAGATATAGTTCCTAAACTACCCGTGAGAAGCTGTACATGTGCTATCCTGTCTCGCAAAGAATGTAAAATGGTAAAAAAAACGAATATGACATTAAAACTTAAACATAAACTTGTCGATCTTGTTCGAAATCTATGATGAGCTGAATTTTCCGTGGCAAAAAAGTAAATCTAGTTGAGAGGGTTATTGAATTAGCGTCAAAATAAATCTGTATGTACTATATCTCCAAAATACTTCAAAAAGTTTATTAAGCATGCATGTCAGATAGGGTATAGAGCTGGCTTACATGTCGATCCTCTTTGAAATCCATTTTTGGCAAAATATTCGGACAAGATAAAAGAAAACTGTTCATGATCCCCAGAAAATGTAAGCATGGACCTTGTAATTTGGGACATGTATGGTTATGCTGGTTACATCAATGCCCTATTCGCCCCACTCAATNNGTCAATTTTCGAATATTAGGCTAAAAGGCTTTTAAAGACCCTGGTAAACTCAATTCGATTTTCATAACTCAGATCCTTGTATGAGAGTAGTAGAAGCCCGGAAAACAGAAATTTGCAGGGTGAAGACATTATAGGAGCCCTATTCCAGAAGATTATATAATACGACTAGGACTCACCCTATAAGCTCACTTATCGCCCGTGGGTACACCTACTCATGACCCCCTATATAGCCGCAAGTCACGGGTAAATCTGGGGCCGCCGGCGGCTGTTAACGCACCATACCAAGTCAAGAAACAAAATGAGCTCTGAAATGCGTAGTCGGTCACGAAATTTAAAAACGACCTTATTGCGATAGAAAGCCCTTCTAACAAAGAAGATTTTCCTGTCGCAGTAACGTCGTTGAAAACTTAATCATCCCAACTTCATTACCTCATTTCCAATTCACTTCCTGCTGTTGCAACATTCTCATTTTTCAACAGCCCAGCTCTTAAACTTCCACTCGGAAAAAACAAGACCAACTCTGGATCTCACTATACTAGGTAAGTTGAATGCAAGTCATCGGCCAATTACTCAAATACGAAATTAAGTTTTTTCTAAAATTGAGTTGTTAATTGATTTGGTATAAACATTGGAATTAATTTCTAAATCAGTCGGTAGAACAGATTTTTCGTCAGTTGAAGATTTGAAGTAGCCTAAAAAGCTACTTTTCACAGGCTACTGATTTTTCTCAAATTCAACTAGATCTATGATGCTAACTTGTACAGAAAATAAACAATGGATCATGCTACTTCAGAGGTCACCGATCGTTTCATTACTTTAGATCCTCCACCAAAAATGTTTTCCAGTGCGCGAAGACCCCCTCGATCTAATTGAAGTTCATGAAATCAAAATCAAAAACTAACTAAGTTATGTTAGAACATCCAAGCAAACCTCATTTGAGTAGTACGTGTTTTACTTGTGTATTTTTTTTCAAGCTCGTCCAAAAATAATTAACAATCAAAGGCCTGAAGGAATACCACAAGTTTTATGAAGAATCTATCTCTCAACCCAGTCAATTCTGGGGAAGACTAGCTAGAGAGCTCCTTAGTTGGCAAACAGACTTTCAGACGGTCTATTCAGGCAGTTTTGTTAATGGTGATAATGCATGGTTTCTTGAGGGCCAGCTCAATGCTTCTTACAACTGCGTGGATCGACATGCATTTGCTAACCCTGAAAAACCGGCAATTATCTACGAGGCGGATGACACCAAAGAAGGTCGAACAATAACTTATGGACAACTCTTGAGAGAAATCTGTAAAATAGCTGGTGTTCTGAAAAATTTCGGCGTCAAAAAAGGTGATACAGTCACTATATATCTCCCTATGATTCCAGAAGTACTTATCGCATTATTGGCCTGCGCTCGTATAGGTGCAATCCATTCTGTCGTCTTTGCTGGCTTCTCATCACAAGCACTTCGCGATCGCATAATTGATGCACAGTCAAAATTTGTGATCACCGCAGATGAAGGAAAGCGGGGTGGAAAGTTTATTAGCACAAAAAAAATTTTAGATGATGCATTAAAAGAATGCTTTCATGTTACTCACTGTCTAGTTTATCGACGTACAGGCAACGATATTTGTTGGAAAAACGGGAGAGATTTCTGGTGGCATGAAGAAGCTAAGAAATGGCCCTCTTACGTGGCACCTGAACCCATGAACTCTGAAGACCCCTTATTTCTTCTGTACACCTCAGGGTCTACGGGAAAACCAAAAGGTATTTTACATACGACAGCTGGATATCTTGTGGGTGCAGCAGCTACGGGTAAATATGTGTTTGATATCCATCAGTCTGATAAATTCTTTTGTGGTGGTGACGTTGGATGGATCACAGGGCACACATATGTTGTTTATGCTCCTCTACTTCTAGGTATTGCCACAGTGGTATTTGAAGGAACTCCGACATATCCAAATTTCTCAAGATACTGGGAGGTGGTTGAGAGGCATCAAGTCACCCAACTTTACGTTGCTCCAACAGCATTAAGATTGCTTAAGCGAGCAGGTGATCACTATGTTTCTCAGTCCAATTTCAAATATCTCAGAGTTATAGGCTCTGTTGGTGAGCCGATTGCTGCAGAAGTTTGGAAGTGGTGTTTTGACATTGTTGGAAAACAAGAGGCACAGATCGTTGACGTGAGCCGTCTATGTTCAATGTCTCTATTTAATGCTAATGAGACGAAAGACATACTGGCAAACTGAGACAGGCTCACATGTCATTGCACCTCTAGCAGGTATCACGCCAACAAAGCCCGGCTCAGCAACCCTTCCATTTTTTGGAATTGAGCCAGCAATTATCGACTCTGTCTCTGGAAGAGAAATCGAAGAAAACAACGTAGAAGGTATTTTGGTTTTCAAACAAGCATGGCCTAGTATGGCACGCACCATCTGGGGTGCTCATGATCGGTACTTGAATACCTATTTTGACATTTTCAAAGGATATTATGTAATATGTTTTTATCTATTCGCCTTCTAAACCCACTAACTGCATCTAGTTTACTGGCGATGCAGCAAGCCGCGACAGTCATGGGTATTACTGGATTTGCGGTCGTGTTGATGATGTTATCAACGTCAGCGGTCATCGTCTGTCTACGGCTGAAATTGAAGCAGCCCTTGTTTCACACCATGCTGTTGCCGATGCCGCTGCTGTAGGAATTTCTGATGACCTTACTGGTCAGGCCATCAATGCTTTTGTCTCTACTAAGTGTGAAATCGAAACTAAAGATCTGTCGCAAGAACTGATTCTTCATGTTCGCAAGTCTATTGGATCCTTTGCATCCCCAAAAGTTATTTTTATCGTGCCAGATTTACCAAAAACAAGGAGTGGAAAGATAATGAGGCGCATCCTCCGCAAGATACTCTCAGGAGAAGAGGATAAATTAGGTGACACTTCTACGGTACGTGATTTTTGTCTCTCAAATCCTTAGACCCCTTTCTCTACCTTGTGAAATAACATTAATATAAAGTAGATTTCCGATCCATCAGTGATTGATAAAATAATTCAAAGGGTTAAAAGTTCCGGCCAAAATCAAAAAAATTGAGTTAAAAGAATTACAAGGCTAGTGAAATATCATTAACAGTATTCTGCAGAATATATTGCTTCTAGGTCCTTACAGTTTGGAAATTAGGGAATATATGTTGGCTAGATAATGCGATTAAATAGTAGTAAAACTTACACTTAAAGATAAGATCAGGCTTGTGTCTGTCTTTCTTCTAGGTAATTTGATCATACTCCTATCCAAGGTTGTACTCTCGACAACTATTTTACTCTGGACTTCACGACAAACAATTAAACTTTCTTACCGAATCTAAGGGTCTGAGTAAGAACCTTGACCTATTTGTTTGCGTCATTATACATGTACTTCACGGCGGCCAGTACCGTTACACATAATTCCCTGTAATACTGGACTTGTGGGAAATTGTAATCCTAACCCGAACAAAGAAACTTGCATTATATATTAACGGGATTTCGTCAAGGGAATCTGCAAGGGATAGATATTGTGTGAAAAAAAGGAGTGATTTTTATCTCCTTGACATGCTCCTGGGCTGAGTAGAGAATAAACGTTTTCCCCTCATCCTGAACTACCTCGACTTTTGCCGGTACTACCATCGACTCTTTTTATTCGGGAAAAATTTAGTATTTATGGATAGGTCAGATTACGGATTGCAACAATTATTGCGAAAAATTAAGGACTGATGGTAACCTCTCTCTAAACTCACCGATTCGTTATGAGACAAATATTCGAAAAAACCAATCACAACAAATAACGTATTACAGCCCTCAAGTCCATGTTTTAATAATAGCATGGCGTAGATTATATGGCCGTAGTTGAATACTTTATCTATACTGGTTTGTGAAAGCGAATTCAAAATATTGGTACATCTAGAAAATGGATGCTACACCCCTCGAGGAACATGTCTTTCATACATGGACTCATGGAAATCTTCGATAAGACATCTGTAAAACGTAACAGGTTAATGAGAAAAAAACTATGTTTTTAAATACGATATCCCTAGACTTTACCGTCGAGTTGGAATTGTTTGGGTGAAGTTTGCCAAATAATATCAGAGATAAATCTCTTTCATAAATAAATATATCATCTCATGATCAACTCAAGACTATGTATGCAGGAACAAAGTACATGTATATCCACAATTAAACTTTAATGTAACCGCTCAGCAATTAATCCTTGGTTGCCCTATGATCAGAAACTACATTTCAAGGAAGTTGAGTATATAAATAGCCTTAGGGCAGTAGATGACAATATATTTAGAATTCAAGCAACAATGCCAGTTTCCTTATCAGGTAAAATTTAGAATCTACCATTAGCTATCAAATTTTCTCTGCCTTCTTGCCTTCTTACCAGAAACCGTAATACTTAATAATAATAATAATAATAATAATAATAATAATAATAATAATAATAATAATAATAATAATAATAATAATAATAATAATAATAATAATAATAATAATAATAATAATAATAATAATAATAA